>JBCJKH010021802.1:8335-19414 GCA_039877255.1 Loriculus beryllinus
GATATAAGGAAGAAATTCTTTACTGTGAGGGTGGTGAGGCACTGGAATGGGTTGCCCAAGGAAGTTGTGAATGCTCCGTCCTTGGCGGTGTTTAAGGCCAAGTTGGACGAAGCCTTGTGTGGCATGGTCTAGTGTGGGGTGTCCCTGCTCATGGCACGGGGGTTGGAACTAGATGATCTTAAGGTGCTTTCCAACCCTAACTATTCTGTGATTCTGTGATTCTGTATCGTTTGCAGCTGACGTGCTTCTTCATGCATTAGTATTGTTCTTGACTTTATGGGGTTTTTGGGTTTTGTTTTTGTTTTTTATCAGTCTCCGGAGGAGATTGTGAAGTGAGGAAGAAACAGTGTTCTTCATTCCACAGAATGCTCCTGTACTTAGCTTCTGCTCTAGTTTAGAAGTGAGGTGTGCACTGTGTATCTGAAGTCATTCTCTAGATGGAGAATTTTTTGAGTGTGAAGGTCAGGGCGAGATGGTTGCTTCTCTGGTGTGAATGGAAGTATTCATGTGAAGGTGATAGGCTGCTTAGAGTTTCCTCAACTACTGTGTTGGCCATTCTGTGAGTGGTTGAGATTTTGTTTTCTGAGTCAGAATACTTCTACCTCTTACACTGAAATTTGAATTCTCGTGTCACTGTAGGAGGTAAAAACGTCGTTTGCTTTCTGCATAGCATTTGCAAACGTTCACTCAGCTGGCCTAATTCTATATTAGATAACTTAGCTGGGCTATACATAGTGTGTAGTTTCTTTAAAATGGAAGGACTTGAAATAAACTTTTCAATAGCACATAGCCAACCAGATTTAGATAAATTAATTGTGCTGATGAAATCTGGGTGTTACTTGTAGGGATCAGATGTTTGGTATCATCTTGTTGTGAGTTTGTCCAGTGTTATTTTCCCTGTTGTTTGTATGGAGGAAGTTACAGAAATTGAGGGTCCTTATTACTTCATATTTCATCCATAGCTGATGAATGATTAGACAGAGAAGTATCTGGTCCCTTTCCACAGAGCTGCTCCTCAGGGAGGCACATCCCAGCCTGTGCTGTACTCGTGGATTGTATTTTCCCAGGTGCACCACCTTACATTTCTCTTAGTACTGTGAGGTTTTTACTGTGAGCTGGCTTGAGTTGTGCTAGATTCTGAGGATAATTTACTATTTTCCTTGTCTTGGGCTAATGTTCATGTTTTAAACAAAAATAAGCAAAACCACAGAGGTTGTGTGGGAAAATGTTTTGATATCTCCCTCCACCCGCATCCCAAGAATCTCTTACATGTGTGTCATTCTTTTGATGTCTCCTCCTGTTTAGATCTGTGCATACAAGACCATTTGTTCGCAGTAGTTAGATTTGCCTGGCAGTGTTTTCAGTTTGGTGTCCACCCACAGCATTATCTGTAGCACATAGAAATTAGAGGAAGTCTGTCTTCTGGTGGGAGATGAGGAGAGAGGCTAGAGCAAGCTGGTTGAAGTTCAGTCCAGGTTATATGGAAATTAAATTGGTAGGCTGGGAAAGGCTAAGGAAGGATATGGTCCCTAACAGCACCTCAGAGTAGGCTGTGTGAGGCTGTAGTTAGAAGATGCGTATCTTATTGCATTGGCAATAATTTAATAACTCCAGTAAAACTATGATTAAGTGCAGTAGCCAACAAAATTTTTACTAATCTGCAGTCAGATCAGAGAATTCGCATTCTAAAAGTTCCTTCCTCTGCTTGTCAGCTAATAGTTAATACTAAATGATCATGTCAGACATTAATGGCAGTCCTATTTTCTGAATAATATTTATCTCTTAACTGTACAAAATTGCAGAACCAGAAATGCAGTGATTTGTGTTGACAGTAATGATCTCTGCAGTCTGTGCAACTCTGACACACAAAGGATCCTGTAATATGAATTGTTCTATCAATATTTGAGCAAGGAAATCAGTTTATTTATAAAACGTTTATAATAATAATTAACTGGTAATATCTACTTGCTGTATCTTTCTTCACCGGCTGTGGGTATATTCCTGGTATTACAAAATTAATGGCATTTTTTGGCATTAATGGTTTCCTCTGTTATGGCTCATTTATTTTTAAGGGCAAATGTTTGGAATTCAGCTGCTCTTTTTTTTTCTTCTCCCCCTGTGAATGCCAAGTTTTTCATGGAAGAAAAGTACTTGACTTTGCCTGGATTTTCTTACACTCTCAAAAACTTTTCAAGGTGGTGAAATCAAAATAAACTAGAGAAGGACCAAACCCACTGGAAAGCAAAACAAAAACCCATCACCTCTATAGATTAAAGCTATATAGTCTTTTGGACATACTGCTAATTTCTCCACACTGCATCTGCATTTTTCCAACTTGCCTTACAGTGATAAGTAAACTTGTAGATGAGCTTTGTAGATGAAGGTCTGCAAACCAGTGTGAGTTTTAGTACTGTATACCTCATCTTTCTCAGAAGAATTTGATTAGGGGCTGATGTTGTCTTCTCTAAGGTAATAGAACCCACTTCACAGAACAGTTGTAAAACTTCCAGTTCATCCAGGCTACATAACAGTAATGATTCCTGAACTTGGTGTCCTTTGATATCATCACTGCTACACATCTGTCTTTTCTCCCACCATTTATCTCCCTTATTCTGTGAGCTGCAACTCAAGAGCCTAGCTATCACCAGCATTACCCTCCTAACAAGCATTTCTCCTTGCCACATCAGTAATCTCAGTTCCTCCTCATGTGATTTGTACTTTTCATGAAAACCACACACTGAGTGTGTACTTTGCTTTGACTCTGTTCCCACCTCTGGATCACTGGAGGGTTCTGATGAGTGGGTTCCTGCAATTGCAGCGAAGCACAACAAAGGGTGTAAGCTTGTGAACCAGCGCTGCTGCTCACTGTCACAAATAGCTTGTTATTCTTTGTCAGTGAGTGCTATCTGCAACTGTGTAGTGCCATCACCTGGTACTCAGCGAGGACACTTAATAAGTCTAAATCACTCCATTTCCCCTTCCTCCCAGCAAAAGTATACCAGTTTGAAATTATTCATGTATTGGTGATACCAGTTCCTCATTTCCCATGCAATGAGGTCACATGCAAAGCCAGTAGAAGTTAGTGGGTGTGTATCTGTTCTCATATGCTGCTCATGCGCATACAAATGTTTTATTCTAGCAGAACCCTTCAGCTTTTGGGGATATTGCTGTTACTCTAGTGTCCTGGGTGAGACATTTTTTTCTTTTCCTGTGTTGTGTGCATAGTGTGTAGGTCTTGGTTTCTATAACTCAACTGAAGCTGAACACATTTAACACAAATTCCCTCTTCCTATCCTACACCAAGTGTGTATATACATCCTCAAGCCATGTCTTGACAACATGAATGTAATATAGCACCCTGCCTTAAAGCCTTGCAGAGGTGATAGACAAACATGGTCACTGCTGCACCTTGTAGAGTTGGTGAATGTGATATACATTGTTCATTTTTCAGGTAGATCCATAATATTTTGTAAAATCTACTGCATTTTTTCTCTTTGGGAATAACTAAAACTTCTTTCCCTAGAAGTAAACAAATAATGGTTTTTATGTGATTTACGTATTATATGTTTCTGTATGCTGTAAGCACAACAATTTTTGTTAGTAAGAGAGCACAAAGTGTAATGTATAGATGTGAAATAGGCTATAGACCACTTGTTTAAAATTTCACATTTTAAAAACATTGTCTATTGTTCATAACAAAAATGGGAACAATGTAAGAAAACAAGATGAATTTTGCGGACTGAAATGTAGCTAACGTAATGATACCCATTTTAATAGATTTGTTGCTGCTTCCAATATGAAGTTTAGTCTGCTATCTAATCAAGGAAAAAATAAAGATCAACAGCTGCATTGAAATTTCTTGTGACTACTCAGCTTTAATATCAAGGACAGTGGAAAGTGCTGTGGGAGGGAAACTGTCATAATGGAGTAGTGTGGGAAAAGTGAATAAAAGACTATGGTAGGGAAGAGGCTTGTGTTGTAAGCTGCAAACTGCTTTATTTGTGAGGGATAGCATAGCATATTTCATGTTAGCTATAAATATGTGGCAGCTATTATGAACTAAAAATCATCCTGAAGGCCACAGAGGAATTTGTAGTTCTAAGAAAACATAGCAAGTCAAAATTGAAACCTGAGGTTCTCCATAGTCTTGAGTTGCTGGGGGACATACGAATATTAATAGATGTCTTTCATTGGGGTAGGACTTGCGGCAATTAAAAGAACATCACTGCTGGAAGAAGCCCAGTGGATCAGCTGTTCCTTCTGCATGGGACCTTGTCTATAGAGGTAAGTTTGGGGCTTGGGGCTTTTAAGTCAAAAAAACAAAGCAGAAAAAAACATAATAGGTGCCTTGTTCAGCATCTGTTAAGTTTTTACAGCTATGTTGTGTAGCCTAAGGCCCCAATTTACCTTTACAGATGAGGTCCATGCAAGAACATAGGTAATCTGACTGTGGCCTTGTCCTGACAGTGATGTCTTAATGTTCCTTTCTTGAGGAGCCTTTAGGAAGAGGGGGAGGGACAGAAAAAAATCTGCTACCTCTTAGGGTGTTTGGAAGGCATATAACATTAACTGGTAAGTATGATTTGCATCTTTATTGAAATGGAGAGGCTACAGTAATTTAAACACTGACTAGATTTCAAATCAGGGAAATGGTATTTTAAAACTGCATTAATGTATTCCTGTGATCTATTATTCTTTTTACTACAGGAGTAAAGATCAGCAGCCTGCTCGGTAAAAAGGGGAGCTTGGAGAAACTGCAGAGCTATTGGGAAGTGGGATCTTTCTTGGGGGCCAGTATGTTGGCTAATGACCATGTAAGAGTGATCCAGGCTTCAGAAAAGCTGTTTAAGCTAAAGGCACCAGCATGGTAAGGTCATAAATGAGATAATGTACATTGCTATGTATTAAAACATTGGACTTCAGCTTTCACATTTGGCATCATATTTACTGACAAGAGACTGGTTTTCATTTTTTTTTTTTTTAACAAATTTTGCTGTCTGCATATAGTTTCACTGTACTTTTACGTGGACAAGGGACTCTCTTTCCCCTTTTGCCCTTATTCAGAAATAGATTTGCTATGGGTCTTTAATTTGGTGTCTGAAAAGGTCAGGTTCAATACTGGCTCCATGTTCTTCTGAGAGCGAAGGGAAAAGGAGGAGTTACTTTATGGGTGCTGTACTTGAGCAGTTACATTGCTGAAGAGAAGTGGTAGTGGCATGTGGGTTTAGCCAGAACTGCTTGAAAGCTTTTGGTACTGCAGACAGCTTGGCTAGAGAGTCATGAATAAACCTTGGGATACTGGGAATGTACTTGCACATACTGGCTGTTTTAGGAACTTGAGCGCAAATCAGCTCAGTACGGTGCAAGTTGCCTCTCATTATGATTGAGAAGAATGCAGAGTAAAGTCTAGTTAACAGAAAGGTTATAAATTTACGGTTAAAGGCTATAAATCTAGGTTGTTTAGACACAACCCTATAGAGTCAAGAGCTCTTATGTAAAGGCCAAGAGATGTGTGCTCTGACAGCGGTCTCCCTGCGCTTGTTCTGCTTTGGATATAGGCAGCAATTAAGAACTGGTCGCCTACTCAGTAGAAGGGCTGGGATCCTGTTAGCCTGGGAGAGCCAAGACTCCTCTCTGACCAAAAAGGTTGTCACTTTTTCAATTGAAAGACTGCGTATGCCTCAGCTTGTCTCTTTTTGCCTTTTTGTAAAGGCTAGTGTTTCCAAATGCTGATCAGACGGGAATATATGTATATATGCTAAAATATGGAAATGGTAAACATCTATATCTGCATAACATAGGAATTATCAAAATTAAAAACTCTCATTTTTTGGCCAGATATTTTATAAACGCTGTTTACAGTGTGTTTATCTGCAAGGTTTTCAATTTCTACTGTGTGCATGGTTTACTGAGAAGCTGGGTAGCACTCCCTGGAGGTCTCCTGGTAGAGTTTCCTGGAGTTTATGAACACCTGGTTGTCAGAATTTTATGCACCAGTGCTTTTGGGGTTTATATCTGTGGATTAAACTCTGAATATACAGCACACTCATTTGTACTTCAGGAAGGATTGCTCCTGTGAAAAATTCCTTCTCAGTCTCTTGCCTACTGTTCAGCAGAGCCCGCTTAATGCAAAGGGGAGTAGATATTCCCATGGCCTAAATAGGGTGATTGGAAAATGCACAGCTCTGGAACTGTTCCCAAAGTTTACATTGTACCTTTCTCCCATAACCCTGGCAACATGTCCGTGAGTAGTCTAATTGCAGTAAGGTTGCATCTGCTATAAATCCTCCTTAAGCATGTATATCTCATTGCTGTAGCATTCATAAGAACTGCATAAGATTGTTTACAACTTCTTTTAAAATACAGCAACAGAAAGAAATGTTATGAGGAGACCCATAAGTCAGCCCTGGAAAGTAGAACAGCAGAGAGAGGGATGAGCTGGATTTAGGGGAGACATTCAGTGCTGCTGTTGTCCTTCCCGAGCATGGTCCCATCCTTTCATCGTTTACGGTAGGAGACAGTATATGGGATCGGGAATATATGCAGGAAAGAGTGTCCCAGAACTCATTTGTATTTCAAGTTGCTAATACAGAAGCTACATTGCCAGCTCTAAATGAGGAATTGTTATTATTAAAAGCAGTCCTAGAGAGCTAAAATCTTATTGGCTGCCTTGGTGTTGCAATGGTGAATGTTTCAGTTGTGATTAAAGTTAGAGATGTTGTTACCTACAGACTGTATTAAATTTACCATCTATATATGCTTGGATGATCACAGGTACCTGAAGTCTATTGTAGAAACTATTTTGATATATCAACATTTTAAGAAACTGACTCCAGAACAGCATATGGCCAAACAGGAACTTGTGGACTTCTGGATGGACTTCCTTGTTGAAGCCACAAAGACAGATGTCTCTGTAGTTCGATTTCCAGTAAGTGGTTAGGTTTTTTGGCTTTGTTTTTGGGTTGGGTTTTTTTTGTTTTTTTTGGGTGGGGGGTTTTGATAAAATGTGACACGAAGGAAATGAACACAAAACACTGCTTGCTTTCAGTTGGCGAGACAGTAAACTGCTTGTTCAGAAGAAATGTATTTGGCCTGTATATTAGATTAGTTTTTAATTGATTGCACATGGCTACAATGGGTTTGCACGGTGTGTTCCATGTAAAAGTAATTAGGAAAAAAGTCAAGATAAAACTTGCTATTTGGAGTTTGCTACCAATGGGTATACTTCTAAAGCAAACCTTTGCAGTATATTCCAAGTGATACTGTATTAACTACGTCATGTTTTGAAGAAAAAATATTTAGCTTCATTCTAGCTCAGCAGGCTTTGCATAAACTACTGCCAGTTAAACCCATGGTCTGTTAGAGGTTGAAAATCAGCCCAAGCAGTCAAAAATGCATTGCTCCAGCTACTAGATGATGTAGTTTAACAAGATCAGACTGTAAGTATGTGTATATACTTTCCAGATTTATTCCACAAACATTTTGCTGATTATTTTCATTAGATGCTCTGGTGTTGAACAATATCCTGAAAGTATTCTATAAAAAGATCTTTGTTCCCTGTCATACTCACTATATATGTACAAGAAATAATGTCGTGGGTATTCCTTTTAGCTAACCATTAGCAAATACAGTTTCTAATTTTAAATATCAGTTGCAATTGCCTCCCAAATACTTGAAGTGCACACTGGTTGTTTTGTACAGTTCTTCTGGCTTCTGTGTGTAGATGGGATAATAAACCATAAGGAAGATTTGAGTGCTGAACTGCAGCAGCTTGAGGCAATAAAGTGAAAGCAATATGAGACTCTCTAGGGAGTCTGGTCCTCCTTCTCCAAGGAGAATGGGTGTAAAGTTTTGCAGGGAAGCAAAATACTTTTTGAAGCCTCCATTTTTTTGCAAAAGACAAGGCCACATTGTTCTTAGATTTTTAATGATCAAGTGGCACAATTAGATGTTTAAAATAGGCTCTGACTTACAGAGCTGTCCAAGTCAAATGGTCTGGATTTTTTTTTTAATACTAAGAGACAAATTGAAACTTATCACTGCAATAGCACAGGCCAAAAGATAAACCCAATGACAGCATAGTTTGATTGTTTGATTGCTGGAAGCTTTAAAGATGTTGAAGTAGTGCTGGCAGAACATTATTAAAGTGGCAGAGTGGCTGCCTTCATTTACTAAGTGGTTATGTTAAACTAAATCTTGCTGCATTGCATCCCGTCTCTTTACAATATGGTTCTAGATTGTTCCACTTATTCCAGGAAAACTTCTGTAACCTTTAACTATCAGCCTTATGCAGTGGTGTTTGTTGCTTTTGAGAAAATGATTTGATCTGGTGGCCAAAGTTCGCAACCTAAATCAAAAGCAGTTTAGTCTGGTTCTAGGTTGGTTTGTTTTTCTGTTTTACCCAAAAGTGCTTCTACCAAAAGATGATGAAAGTATACCATGAATCCTGTTCACATGGGAGATGATTCTTGAATGGCATTGTAAGAGAATGAATTGTGACAGAAAGATTTCAAAATCTGATAGTTGTCAGAGAAATAATTTAGAAAATTGTGACATCTTCTAGCAATTGGCACATAATGGCCTTATATAAAAAACCTAAATTTAGCTGCCTTTTTAAAAATCTTAAGTTGCTGTCAGCCATACTAAGCTAGCCCAGTATGTAGAATTTTATCTTTCTTTCTGTTTCCCATGTTTTTCTGCTATGGTATGACTACAGATATACTTTTAACAGATCTTAACAATTTTTAAAGTTCTACTTAATTTGTACTAACGCATGTTTTTTTTTTCTTTCTACAAGGTTTTAATATTAGAACCAACAAAAATCTACCAGCCCTCATATCTCTCCATCAACAGTGAAGCTGAAGAGAAGACCGTATCTATCTGGCATGTGCTGCCTGATGACAAGGTATGCCATGATGTCTGTAGTTGTAACTTTTTTCACAATTTAAAAATATGCATGATAAATAAGGCATGTAACATGTAAGCAGTTGCATCTAATGATGGATTCTGCAAAGGAGAAAAGTGGTTTAGTAGCACACAGGAAGATGTTGTGGGTATATGTTGCCATGCATTTTTTACTTTTTTTTTTTAATATGGCATTGTTATTTTTTCTTTATTTGTCCTGTTTTTCAATGGATCTTTTATTCCCATAATTTTAAAAACTTCCAGCTACTTTCATGTTGTTTTGCAGCAGTGTATAATATCCAAGTCTGTTGCTTCATTAGTAGTTTACACTACACTGTCATCATACAAATAATGTAGCGTAACTTACTTATGTAAATAGAACTATCTTCTTTCTGTACTTGCGTTATTGCTTCTCAGCTGTGGGAAATACTCTTAATATGAGAGTAATAGAGACTGGTATCTTAAAATAGGAGCAGAATGAATCAAAAGCCAGAGAAGTATTTGGCAGAAGGATAGGTAGATGCTCAGAAGGTCTAGAAATCGGAAAAGCCAAGAAGTCCGTATGTCAAGGTGTGAGATAGCCAGGCATATTTGGAAAGCAGCTTAGAAAATTTGGAGAAGCAAGGAGAGACGAAAACCTAGAATGGCTATTGGATTCTGGGATGCTGAGGAAGCATAACGTTGGTAAGAGTGAAGACAGGGAGGATGTGGTAGAACCTCAGAGAAGGATGGGAGCATGGAAACATGAAAGAGTATATGAAGAGTGAATGGAGGCTGAGTGAGCTGGAGGCGTAACACTAGAGATGGTGCTGTTTTTAAGAACTAGCACTGTTCACTCTTCCATGGCAGCATTTTCTTTGCCTGTGGATAGAACAGCGAAGACCTGTTTTTCAGCTAATTCATCCTTCAGCTTTCATGCTTGTAGTGTGTTAAAAGAGAAACATTTGTTGCATACCAAATATGTGAGGCTGTACTGCTTAGAATTTTTGTTGTGAGTTCATGAGAAAATGTAAATGAACAGTAGCTGAAATAGTGTATTTAAAACACAAACCAAAATGTTTGCCTGGACAACTGAATTTCTGTTTATCTGTGGTTTGTGCTGACTTACGTTTTTCCAAGTAGGCTCAGCCTCTGAGAATAACATAAAAAATATATTTATGCAATTCTTGGACAAAACCAAAATTTGCCACGCAGTAACAAATGTAATTTTGTTATTGCAAAATATCTGTTCTGAAAGTATTTCTGTACTCAGATTTTAGTCTGCTTTTTTGTCATTGTTGTTTTATGGGTTTGGGGTTTTTTATTAGGCAGAAGAGTGGGCTTAGTGTACAGGCCATATGTGGCATCTTATTGCCTTGACATTTACATTCTAGTCTGAGTTAACTTCACTTGAGCATGTGCACTCAAATTCCAGAAATGGCATTTCCTGGTGCATTCATGTGTCTTTTACCTACTGGGATATTTTGCTTGATACTTTCAGTAATGGCCTCTTTCTTAGGTGTGTCATTTGACTGCCCAGTCATCCTGCAAATGGGAGAAGGAATTGGATGTATTAGTCTGTACCTGTTTGGTGTCAGTAGATAGGTATTTTGTCTTTGCAGAGTTTATAACCTTTGCTTTGTAGTATTTTCTGCTATTATAGTTCTGTTATTCCATTTTTTAAGTTTCATTATAGTATGTAATACCTTTCCTCTCTCCTCCCTTCTTGATTTGGGAAGCGTATCTGTATTTCTGCAGATTAGATTGCTGCCCTAGTGTTAAACAGTAGCATTAGACAAACTCAGTTTTAAATGCATTCCATAGTGTTTTTGCTGTGGCCAGAATCCTCGCTGTGGTGAGGTTATTCAGTAGCTCAGGATCTGATTGATACTCAGTGCAGGCATCCTTGCCCTGCAAGCCATAATATCCATCAAAAGAATGTAATAGGCGATCTGGTAGTTACCCCTTCAGCTGTGTAATTTTTTTCTGTTGTTTCAAATTTGTCAAAGTCCTTAGAATCAATCAGAAATCTTACAGGGAGAAAGGGGACTAGAGAAAATTGGAGACACCAGCTTCCTTTTTGGTTGAATTCAACCAGTGCAGTAGTTGTCTTTGATAAGAGATTTTGTGAAGGGATTTGATGTCTTTGTCAGCAAACTACAAAAATGAAGGTTCTTTCTTTTAGCCTTACTAAGC
>JBCJKH010021802.1:22307-64386 GCA_039877255.1 Loriculus beryllinus
AGGTATCCATGAGTGGAACTTCAGTGCTGCTTCTATCAGGGGAGTCAGGTAAGTTGTTTTCCTTTCAGATTTTGAAATGAGACGAGTGATTGAATGAGTATGGTATTAAGCTGCTACTGTGGACCTTGGTGGAGTCAGCAGATGCAGAGTATTGCAGGTACTTTCACAGGTGCCCTACACTAAGTGAAGTCCCAGGAGTCTTATTCCAGATTCAGAAACCACCACTTGCAGAGTTCATTATATAAAACTTACCAAACATAGCCTCTTTAATTCAAGAACTATATTTCCTAAAAGTTGGTAGTTTCTTTGTGCTAATTAAAATAACTGCCAGTGTTTTATCGAGTTTTATCTGAATTCTGTCATGGACAGGAACTGCACAGCATAGGCACGTGCAGTAAGCTGGGAAGTAATGTGTGGATGCAGAGCAGGAGGATATGAGGAACTGACAAGATCAGGGTTTTTTAGCAATATTCCAATTGCTTACCTGTTGAGGTTTGGTGTGAAAATGCGCATTTGGGTTTTGTTTGTTTGTTTGTTTGTTTCTGTATCTGTTTATGGGTATGGCAGCAAAACTTTTTCAGAGAAGGCCCATAAGGAGAAGAGTCTGTCAATGCGCAGTAGTAGTGTAAATCCAAAGGGTTCATGTGGAGTAGGTTAACACTGTTTAGTAAATCATAGAATCAGGCGTGATATGTGCAAGACTGGCTTAATCGGATTAGAATAGAACAATGTTCAAGACCACCTTCCTTTTTATCAGCACAGTTCTCTCTTTGGGACAGGACTTGTGAGGTAGTGACAAAGGAGGAAATTTTGCCATCTATTTGCTTGATTTCAGCAAAATGTTTTCTGTCTGCTAGGGAGACTTCTTCTAGGGAAAATTCTTCACTGGATTGTGTGCCATATTGTCAATAGAGAACAGCCAAATCTGAGTTAATGGGTCTGCTCTGCTAGCCCACATTGAACCCTCTTTGTCAGGGTTCAGCTGTGCAGTCTGATAGTAAGAAAGTAGTTCCAGCACTGCTGTGACCTTTTCTGGATCAATTCTTCATTATAGTCTCTTTCTCTTTTTTTCACTAAGATTTATCTATACTTTGTCATCCTGCAACTTCCCACTTTGGTTTTTGCTTTTAGTGTAATTAAAAAAAGAAAGAAGTCCAGAAATCTTACATTTTTTTAATAGTTATTGCTCTGTTCTAATAATAACTGTTCCATGCACACAAGGCTGTTGCTATGTCTGCGGGCCGGTTTTGCACAGATGGATGATTCTTTTTCTTTCCAAAAAGCAACTTAAAAAAATAAACTATCAATAGGCACAGAAATTCAGTCCTGTGGGATTCAGCTTATTTTAGGCATAAATTGCAATGATACTTATTTCAATGTGGTTTGGGTTTTGGTTACAGTATGTTTTTGTGTACTTCTAAAACAAGACAAAAAAATCCCTAACTATTTATTGTCCTTTTTGAGGTTTTTTTTGCTTCCCTGACCCCTTATTAAACCGTGTGTGGTCAGTACCATTTCTGGTGTACACTACTGCATTTGTTATTTAAACTGTAATTTGTCATTTACTTTGTCAATTGAATTTCAAGTCTGTTCATCAGGACAGATGTCAAAAACAACTTGAAAGACTTGATAGTGAGCCAGGAGTCACTGTGAATTCTTAGAAAACTCTCTGGCTGTCTCCATGAGGAGCTGCAGGGGGAAATCTTTGTCTTATGCAAGTATAAAACCAAGTAAGACTTTTTATTCTTCTTCTTCTCCTTCCAAATATTTGCAAGTTTCTGAATTAATTTTTCAGTTTTTCACAGTTTTTCCTACTTTTATGAAGGCGGGTATTCTTTGGAGTGGGACAGCCTTCAGAACCAAACCTGCTTCTAATATTTTCATATCAAGACTACTTTTGGCTCCTTTGAAGCTCCTAGACTTAAAGTGGTCTACAAAGGGGGAGTTCTCAGCTTTATGAGGATTCTCAACCTTTCTAGACTAGTAAAAGCCAGATTTGTAAGTGCAGCCTTAAAAACAAGGCAGGTCTTTGTACATCTTGAAGGCTTTTCCAACAAAAACCCCCATAAATATTTACTGTATTACATAGGGAACGAGCAGACGTGAAGAGACATCTAGCATTGAAATGGCTAATGCTTTTGGTAAATACGTCAAGGAAGTGACTGAGGGATCATTTTTTCTGCGTGCTGTATAACACAGCACTAGGGCTTCTAGGCTTCACTAAAGCAAAACCAGTATGAATATATAAAGATGGTAATATAATGAGCAAAAGAATGAGAACATGTATCAAAGCGTGTGCAAATCAAGAGAAAGCTGGTAATGCAGACCCAGAAAAGCCCGAATATTAAGAACATACAATAACAGAAATATCCTGCCTTGCTGTGGTCTAGTTTCTAGTAATGCAGGCAGTCATACAATTTAGTCTTGTTCACAAACACAAGTTCCCTCTTAACACCTAACAAGTTTATTGTACCAGCATTTAAGTTTCCCAGATTGCTGGTGCAATCAGTGCCTTATTTCATGAGTAATATAGTTGAGCTCTCAAGAATTGCAAAGGGACTTAGAAAGCATGTAGTGCACTCTGAGCTCCACAGTGCTAAGTCACACCCCGTATGCAGGGAGTCGTAGTAATTGGGTTTAGCTTAATAATCTCATTGATTAGTGATTTGTGCACTGATGTAAGTAACTCTGCTTTTGTTATATGCTTTCGTGACCTCTTAAACACAAATGTTTATGATTGAATCAGGCAAAAAATATTGTTAATCTTAAACACTTTATCAGAGTTTTTTGAACATGGCTGCTACCCTAAAGTGATTTGCATCTTAGGTTATCCAGAGAAGTTACTAGTGTTCTGCAAAGCTGACATCATACAACAAAAAAGATACCGGCTTTATTTTTCCAATTTAAAAATAAAAAACAAAGTAGCAGGCTGAAGTTGCTAGGCTACAAGTTGGCTTTTTCGCAGTGTTCGGGACAAGCCCTGGATTATGAAATAACTGCTACTTGTTGGTGTTTCTGTGGGAGAGCGCCTCAGAGGTCATGCTGATGAATGTAGTGTTAGAAGCAGTGAAAAAGTTGTATTCAGATCTGCACCCAATTTTCTTTGCAGCTTAAGAATTGATAAACAGGGATGTTTATCTTCCATCCCAAGTTCTTGGAGCTTGGAATCTCATCAGACTGCTTAATTGTGACAGTGGGAGGTGTCTGTACCACTGCACTTCCAGAAAACAGGCCAAAGTTTCACCGAGCTGCTTTTCTGTGGTTGCTGCCAATGCTTAGCTGTTTTATCTGCTGCTTCATCTGCAAGTAAAAGCAAACCATAGTTACAGCATTTGAAGTATTTCTCCTTGTCTAAAGGGAGTTCTGGACGCACACGAGCTGGGCACAAGCTATGCTCCATTGTGCGTCTCTGTCTTCAGAGCTTCACAAGTGCAGCACCAACTCTGCTGTCACAGAAATCAGTGGGTATTGTGTATGCTTGGGAACTGTCAGAATGAGGCATTTCCTGAGCAAATTATCCTCTCTCTTTTTATAACTTGGTATTTTTCAGTTGTCCTTGTTTTTTTAATTTTTTTTTTCTTTCCAGAGAGGAAAGCAGCATTTAAGTGCTGTAAATGTTCACTTAAAGGCCTTAAATATTTATGAATTTGCCTGCCCTCTGTGTATACTCCACATTCTTACCCTTTTATTCACTGCTGTGTTAGTCAGTGGCTTCTGTGCACGTCAAGTTTAAACTGACAGTGTGTTCAGTAAAATGTTCAAACTCGCATGAAACTCAATTGAAATGAATGACTAATTCTGTTAATATCAGTTACTCCATATCTGGAGAGTTTACCTGTGTGCTTTAAAATGTTGAAATCAAACCTAGTGTATAAAGTGGGGACAGTGACTGTCTTCACAGATGTGTACATTAGTTAGCACTTATGAATTTTTCCTAATGTAAGAATGAGTCATCACCCAAAAGGCAAATATTCTTATAATTAAGCTTTCTCTTCTCATAAGCAGCTTTGTGAAATTGAGACCTCCCAGCTTGTCTGAAGAACCATTTATCAAAACTTACAGAGTACCATAGAGTAATCATAAAAGGAAGCAAGGATCAGACAACCACAGACACCTATTAAAGGTGGAAAATTACAAGTATTTCCTGATATTGAAAGAAAAAATGTTATAAAATCGTCAGTCCTTTGGCACAATGGAGAATACCATTCTACTCTATTGTGCTATAAATTAAGTAAAAACATGGTGGCTATCTTAATCCAGATAAGAGATTGATTTCACTAGGACTGTGGATTTTTTTTCCCATAAGAATGTTAAGGAGACTTAATTTGTCTTCATTTCTCTAATACTGCAATATATTCTCTTCTAACACCCTAACCATCTTGGTTTTTTATATTTTCTAATATGGTAACAATAAATTATACTGCATAAGTTTGACACCTCACACTCAACATGTGACAAAGTTACAAGATTCAAATACTGCTTAATATTTTACATAAGGAGCACAGTAACAACATGTATATGTAACAGTTCTGGTGAATGAATATCTTTGCAAGTGCTGCAGCAGCCTACTTGGGTTAGAACTGGCAACTGTACCAGAGTTTGCACTCCTGCTCTTCTGTTGAGACATCTATGCATCCGTGAGAAAAAGGCATGCATATTTCCTCATTATCTTCGGTCTGTTATAGCCAAGAAAGTCAAAACTGAAGAAAGACATGAGTGGGCAAGGGCTATAAAGTCATTCACCTCATTTATTGATGCTGATTTAATTTTAAAGTTTTGGTACATCATACTATCATTGTACCAGTTCAGAAGGAACTGATGGGTAATTTTTGTGCTCAGGATTGAGCTGTGGCTGATTTCTGAAGCAGGACGAGCTCATGATTTGAGGTTGAAATCCAGCTTTCTAACATGATCCTGAAACCATGTTTCATCTTGGCTGCAGGAGTAGAATTTGAGGGCCTTACCTAAATGCACTTAAGACAAAAATGACTCGGGTCAATGGAAGTAATCCTATTAACTTCTTTGCTCCTACTCATTCTTGTGCAATGTGTGGACTGTGGGGGCAAGCTGAATGAAAGCAAACAACAAAATGAGAACTTTGGAAGACACAAGAGTATAATTTTACAATAAGGAAAAGTTTCTTAAGTTTAATTTGGTGATTTCACATATTAAATGGACTGATCTGTGTGGTTTGACATAGCTGGTAGGAGTCCAGATGTATTTTTCTAATGACATGTTCTTTTGGCTGTTCTTTCAGCATTTCGAAGTTTGAAGAACGATGCTGTTTCCTTTATGTGCTGCACAACTCAGATGACTTTCAAATCTATTTCTGCACAGAACTTCATTGCCGAAGGTGTGCCATTTGTTATTTCAAAAAAACCCACCATGGCCTGTGATGGAGTAGATGCACAAAAATATGCACAGAAGGGACTGACTGTTTCAGAGCTGTTGGTGATTATCTTTCAAGTGAAAGCTTAGTACTGCAGCATCCTGGAGATGTGAGGTTTGGAGGGTCAAGGTGCAAGCTCAGACAAATGTTAGAAACTATGATATAAATGATTACAAATTTAATTATTTTTAACATACTTTTGGGGTTATTTTTCTAATATTTGTCATATTAAGGCTTAGTACAAGTGTTCGTTGCCGCCAGTCCAGCAAAGCATCTAAAACTTCAAATGGACTTTCTGAAGTGGGAAACTTTGGGATAAAATTTGTGGTCTGGTCAAAATTTCTCCTTTACTGTAACAAGAATTTTATTTATGAATATAAAGAATCACACACTTTATTTCCTTTATGTTAGCAGCATGTTCCTGTAAGTAAGATTGTACCAGTCTCCCTACAGGAAACCTGGCAAGGGTTTGTTGCACAAAATTAGATGTGTCTCAGTTTTTCTATGCTGTGTTTCTGCTCCATAAGCTCGAGGACTGTGGTCTTGAATTGATCTAGAAGGCATTTCCAGAGGAAATTTCTTGTCTTTTTGTGCTAAAAAACCAGATCAGCTTTGCCAAACATCACTGCAATGCTCCATCTTAACAGCTGTGGCCACCTCGCAGCCCAATCTTGAGCTTATTCTCTCATTCATTCTAGTTCATATAGGTTCTTTTACCATGTTCATTCCCCTCAATATCTGAGCATTTCTTAGAAGACAAATGAGCAATACCTTAGCATGACGTATACTTGCATTCTTTCAAAGGGGTAGAAGTCATATGTGACAGGTTGGTGTTTTTTTTTATGGGAAGTTGTAAAATAATCCCCCTTTTCATTTAAACAAAAACTTGAAGCTAGCCTTCCTGCACTACAAAAACTTCTCCCAATGTAGGCAAGATTTCTAGGCCTTTGTCAAGACGATTCAGTCTTTTCATTGGACATAAAGAAATGGTGGTATAGGATGAGAATTTCACTGGATACATAGATTTTGAAATCTGAATTCTGTTAATTTCAGACATCAAACTTGCCAAACAAACCTTTCCACTGAGTTTATACTTACTGTACTCAAGTCCTCTTTTGGTTCATCCATTACTTGAGAGAGAAGCATTCCTTTTGTCCACTTACTGTCTCAGGTGTGTATTTGCCTTTTTTTTTCTCTTTCCTTTTCTTTTTGCCTTTTACAGGTTTTTTGACATGGTGAACAGTATCACTGAAGAACTAGGGAAGACTACAGAGGAAGGGGAATGTGATGGAGACTCTCTAGAGGTATGATCTCCTTCCCCTCCACTTCCTAATGTACTAAGAATTTGGGGCTTCTAGTGTAGCATTTCACTCAAGGGAGTAAATTACTCTTCTCTGGAAGAAGTTAGACAAGTTATTATTTTCAGATTTTATACTGTGCTGTTTATAAATTAATTAGTCTTTTTAATGATCTTCATGTAGTTTTTATAACCAGCATAGCTTAATCTCTTGCATTTCAGGTAGCATACTCACTTAAGAGGCTACTCAGATCTGGAATTCTCCAGTCATGCTTATTGCAGAGTGACTCTTATAACAGTTATTTCAGAGTGTAATCATAGGCAGCATTAGCATCAGTTTAAATTTTAAAGACTGTTTGTTGTCTGTTTCATGCATCACTGGAATCGTGTGCACTTACATTATTGGCAGATTGTCTTGCACAACAAGTAAGGGTATAATTGTGGTAAAGGAAGGCTTGTCCCTGCTAGTTGCCGTCTGTAGGCAAACATGGCAATGAACAGCAAACTCAAATGAGGTGATTATGCTGGTGCTGCTGGGAGCCAGTTTTATAACTTTAGCCCACTAGCTCACCCTGAAGCTTAGGATGCCCTGCTTCTGCTGGCAGCCCTCTTAGCTAAGTTATAGCTTGCTGTTACACTCTGTATTCTCACTTTGGGTTTCTATCTGAACATACGCATAATTGAAAAGCGAGTACAGGGCCACTGGATGCAATGCAGTACTTAGGGTGTTTAGGCTTTCTTTCAGGTGGGGAACAGGATAGAATATCTAAGCCTATGTCTTATCACATGAAAATCTGGTGTCACGAAGTTCTAGAGGCATGCAGTCAGTGCCACATAAAGAATACAGACAGCCATTTGTCCCAATTTTGATGTTGGCATTTTATAATACATCTGAAATTGGAGATGGGGCAGACTGTGGTAACCTATGGGATAGAAAAATACCTTATAATGAGAACATTAGGATGCCTAATTTGTTTATCTTAACAAAAAGAAAAGCAGTGGGTGACTTGATTACAATGGGTAAGTATTTTTACAGGAAAATTATAATGTGCTAATGGCCTTTTATACTCTATTGAAGAAAAATGTAATTAAACAGTGACACCAAAGAAATCTGAATTAAGAAGCTGACTCCATCATGAGAGTAATTAATTTTTGAAACAAAGTAATAAAAGAAGTAGTGGATTCTTTCTAATAAAAGATAGCAGTCTTTATTAGGAGGAAAATAAAAACTATATAGGCATAAACTATTGGGTTTAGCATGAGAGGAGTGAGTGTGTGAAATTACCTGTCTGTGTTACACAAGAGGCCAGGTCAGATAATCTAATGACCATTTCTGGACTGGCCTTGAACTCTTTGAAATTCAAATTCAGCCGAAACCGTGCTTAATACACTGCAATCCTGACTAGCCTCCTTTGGCACACTCTGCTAGCTGACCTGGCACTGGCAAAATTGAGGTTATGCTGGTTTTGGAAGATGTAGTCAGGTCAGGAGAGCATCTGGAATTAATTAAGTGTATCCTGCCTTGCTTTGTATGTCAGCTTGGGAGCCCAGGCTCTGTTTGGCGCAGAGTGCCCTCTGTCGTCTTTTTTTCCCAGCACCTGACAGCAGATTTGCAGATACTGTTCAATAAGACAAGCAATAGAACAGAACTATAAAGGCTAGGTTAGCTTTATGCACTCACCTGAAATGGCTATCGAAGAAGCCAGTGCTGCTTGTATAGTCAGTGGAGAAATATAGGCATGTCTGCACAGAATCAGGATTGTCTTGAGGTGTTTTTCTTTCCTTGTTCATGGTCTGCAGAAAGCAACTAGTATCTTAAATACCTTAGTTATGAGCACAGGGTCAGATGGAATAAATCTTATCCCTCTGTTTGATTTAATGTTGTTTGCTTTGCAGTATGATTATGAATATGATGAAAATGGCGAGCGAGTCATCCTGGGCAAAGGAACTTACGGCATTGTATATGCAGGCCGAGATTTGAGCAATCAAGTCAGAATTGCTATTAAAGAAATCCCAGAGAGAGACAGCAGGTATAGTAACTATGCCTAGTTCCAAATTTTGTGCATTACATAATTTCTTCAGTAACGTGATCAACCAGTTTGATGAAGAAGTATCTTTTCTGTAAAGCTGTCAATAAATTACTTGTGGTATATGATGGTGTTGTCTTTGTAACTAGATATTTCCAAGTTGCAGAATAGATTACAACCACAAGTGAGAATTTAGAGTACTTTTTCTTTCCAAAAGAAATATTGCTGAAGTGCAGAATCTGACTCAAACACCTCATGATAAGCTCTATCTACGTAGACATGCTCAGGCATGTCCTTAGAAAAGAACTATTGAAATACATTATTTGCCACATCCTTTAAATTCTGAGACTGAATTGTTGTGAAAGACATTTTCCTTTTTAATGTTTGTGCATCATTTATTATGAAGCCTCTTAACATTAGAATAATGTGGAATGATCACTTGTCCTTCCTTTTTTTAATGCAGTCTCTTTATATTTAATGCCCTCTCTCATTTATAAAAGTTGCCAAGACCAGATACTTGATGTTCTTAGTATTTGTATATCTGATGTTCTTCGTACTTATATATCTGTAGGCATCTAGTATTTTGAATACATAGATTTTCACAAATGCTATTGTAAAAGTAATAGCAACTCTAAAGATAAGATTTTTCAAATGAAACTGTTAAACTGTCAAGTTATTCTTACACTCTACATTAGCTTTTGATTTTTGTAGTCAAGCATTGTACCAGCTGCTTCTTAACAGGTGAGTGGGGTGCCTGGATCTTTGAAGTGCCTTTCAGATTGTAAAATATTGTCAAAGACTGTAACTCAGGCTCATGTTCAGGAAAGCTATGAAAAGTAGGCAATAATCATTGCCATGGTTGGTAACAGAAAGGTAAATCACTCCTTTCCCAGTGGTTAAAGAAATATTTTTTATAAAGGAAGGTTTTCTTATAAAGACAGATTCCTGCTGCTTAGTAGCAGGAGGAATCACATACTAAATGAGCATAAGCATAATCTTCTGCCCATTTGTCTTTTTTGGTCGATGAAAAATGAATAGCTTGTCCTTCAGCAGGATTGTCTATATTTTGGCATGCTGTATTTCCTCTTTAGGAGGAAATAACTGTATCCTAGTTGTGCAGTGTTCAATCTACAACTAATACCAGGAGCGAAGCTACATTTACCAATCCCTACAGAGTAGTCATCTTAGAGAGCTAGTATTCAAAACAGTAAATACAAGAGGCTATTGTAACCCGCAAGAGGGGCTGCTGTTCTTCTTACTGTTATCTAGAATGTATGTCCCTGTGGGTAAAATGACCGTTTATGAAAAAGGAGCATTATTCTGTGCAGCCTCAAGAGCTTAAGTTGTATTGGAGCCTAGATGCTACCAGGACATTGTGATAAATCTTACAAAATTTTCTTTGTGTCATTTACAAACTAGAAAATTAGTAATGCCACCTGGTGTCCTGGCTTTAGTTTCTTTTTCCTGGGTCTTTTTTGTGGACCTTCCTCCAGTTATTCTGTCCTCACTTGCTGTTCTCTTCATTGTCATCTAAGAAATGAATACTTCGAAGTCTTTTTGAATCCATGCATATATTGGCTGCTCGATAATGGATATGTGTGTGGTCTAACAATTTTTCTATAATCATAATTATGGAAAGACAAATCCTTCCATCCTCTACATTGTTATTGTATATTTAACTTCAACATGTGTTACAGTTTCTCAGAAATTATGGCATCATTACATACAACAATCTTTCATGACTTTAAATATAGTTGAAAGTTTTGTATGTACTAAGAAGGAATTAATTGGTTAACAGAATAGCTGGAATTGAGCAGTAACTACTTTAAAGGAATTAAAACCCAAGATCATCCAGATTTTTCTTCTCCAATACACATTTTAAAAGAATTTCCAGTGGAAAAGGTTTCAGGTTCAATGTGAGAAGTATACTGGAAAAGAGATTATTTAGTCTTTTCTCTGGACTTTCAAAAATATTTACAGGCTTTCAAGACAAGTTTCAAGTATTATTCTTTTAATGGCAGGGTAAAAGAATATTATTAAAATTACTAATGAATTTCTCATTAATTGTAATCTGATCTTTTAGCACCTTGAAAGAAATCTATAGAAAGAAAATTTAATCATCTCTAAAGCTAATTCTCACCATTTTCAAAGTAAAAATCCATCTTTTGGATTCATAAGAAATAATTATGTTCTGAGTCAAAGCATGCAATGGCCAGAAAGGCTATGATTTCTGTGCAAAAAGCAGCAAATTTTTGATACAGTATGTTAAATATAAGCTACTGAATAATTTACTTAACTGTGAGGAATTAAGAATTAAGGAATTAAGAATGCATATGGAAGTGTATTCTGAAAGAAAAGAAAATGTTCTGCAGTGCTGTTGCCCTCAAGTGCATTTTCACAGCTACAGAATAGTACTAGTGGCCATACAAAGTTTCCAAGTTGAAGTAAAAATCATGGTAGATGATAATAAGGTCTGGTTTTCTAGGATTAAGAATTTTTCTTTCTTCATACCATTTAAAGTTGCCTAATGGCTAAATTCTAAATTATGTTTCATCCCACTGGAGAATTTTCTTACAGCTTTATTTTATTTGCTAAATTATTTTAGTTGCTCAAGACTCAATTAACTGTGCAGTTTACGAGTGCACGGAGAATTATAATGGTCTTGCTGTTGCTGCTCTGAATGGATATCCCATTAATAGAACTCAGGAATATAATCTCTGATTTTGCATTTCTGGATGACTAACAGTGTAGTCAGAATCTTTATAGTCGTGTGGAGAGGCAAGCCAAAACTCAAATTAGTTTTGGGTAAATAGGTTGGGTTGAGTTGCATAATCACACTTTTCATTCACCAAATACTTTCCTTGATTCCTGCAGCAATTGTTTTCCAGAGAGATTTTCAGATGTCCACTTTTCTTTGGGGATTTTTTTGGGGTTTTTTTTTTTTTTCCCACTCCACTTGAAGAGTTTAGCTTCCACTTGGAGCTTGATCCTGTTCTTAAGATGAGCTGATAGCTGCCTGTCCCTAACAACTTAAATTGTGCTTTGATTTCATTCCTGGCACTGGCACTTGCCTGGGTCCAGGGAGAGCTAACTCCTGGACTTGAGGCAGCAGGAAGCTACCCCTTCAGTCATAAATAAGTAAAATCAAAGTTTTCTACCAGTTCACTAGGGGATGAGAAAGTACCAGTATTGGTGTGAAAGTGTTATTCTGAGAACAGCCTGGCGAAGGTGGCAGTTAAACTACTCATTTTGGCACCAAGTAGCTGCAAAGTTGAGTTTGCTGTTAGGTTTAGCATCCCCTCAGTATAAGCATCTGACAGTGTCTTCTACTTGCTCAAGATTCAGCAGCTCCATCTCACATCTTTGCTGACAAAAGGAGGTGTGTACCCCTGATCTATTTCAGCTACTCTGAAAGTCTGACTGCAGATGTTAGTGCTTTACTGAAAGTAGCCACCAGACTCTCAGCATATTGTCTATGTATTGCCAGAATATACACAAGATCTGACAGCTGACCTGCTTCCAGCTCACCCAGGGTTGGAAGAAGAGCATTAGGGCTGGCCCAGAGAGTACATTGGATGCTGAGTTTTGGTGGTGTTCTGCACTGGAGAAGGTTCCAAACTCCAGAAACGTTTTTTGCAAAAAGACTGCTGAAAAGCTTACATGTCTGAAAAATATTTACCTTGGATTAAATTGCATTTGATGAAATTGTTTTGATCAGTTCTTTTGAGTATCTCCCCATTAAATTATTCCTGTTTTCTTACCCTGATAGCCGTCCACTCTTGATTTCAGATAAGACTTCTACTTCAATTAATTAAAAATTAAATGGTGATTTGTTTTCATTATTGAGGCAGTTTTAGTTGTACACTAACTTTAAGGTTTACTAGTTCACTTGGGCATTAAGCTGAATCCAGCTGCTTGCACAACTGTTTATGCTGTTCAGGTTAGGCTGGAGAACAGTTAGTTTTCACAAAGTTTGTTCTGCTCGGTCTGTTTGTGTACATTTATAATGTTTTGTGTGTGTATGAGTAGACAATATTATATTTACTTTGTATAAGTTATGTATATTTATATATGATTACATATTTTTTTAGGATGTGATGGTAACAACCACCACAGTTATTTTCAGTGTAAATGTGTTTTCATGGGACATAGAACTTCAGCTACTAGAGTAAACACAAGGCTTTCTTCCTAAAGTTCAACATTGAATAAGTTGCTTTTTTCTTTCCAGGTACTCCCAACCTCTGCATGAAGAAATAGCTTTGCATAAGCATCTCAAACATAAGAACATTGTCCAGTATTTAGGTTCTGTTAGTGAGAACGGCTTCATTAAGATATTCATGGAACAGGTGCCAGGTGGTAAGTTGTGGAGGAGGCTTGTTCGGTGGTTGGTTTGGTTGGTTGGTTTTTAACATTTTAAAAGTATAAAAAAATGGAAGTACTGCAACAAGATATATTTTATGCAAATAAAATATTCTTTAATGTCTCTTTCATAAATTAATGGGAAAAACTGTGTCTTCAAAGTGCTCAAGTCTCTCAGTATTTAGACAGCCTGTGCTACAGATAAAGCTCAGATCATTGCTATGGCAGGTGAACTCCTTTTACCTACAGATCTGGTGCTGGACACCAGGTGCACGCCAAAGCTGCTCTATCACTCATCTCCTCAAGTGAGAGAGAAAGGGGAGAGAAAATACAACAGAAGTCTCATGGGTTGAGATAAGTACAAGGGGAGGTCACTCACCAGTTACTGTCACAGGCCAAAATATGCTCAACTCAGGGAGAAGCTACCCCTGTAGCCACCTCTTACTAAAACCTTTCCGCACAAGCCTGATAAGATCAAAGATGATCTGTGGTCGTTCTGCTAGAAAGACTGGAGTCTCATATGTCTGAGCCCTCCTCAGGTACCTAACGCAAGAGAAAGGTGATAGTGATTTCTCACTTTCTCTGTTTGAGACCAAAGAACTCACAGCAGTCAGATGCAACAAAAGTCCCAGTTCCTGAGCTTGGCTGTTTGAGAAACTATGGAGTTGGTGTATGTACAAAGACATGCACATGCACCCTTTTTCACTCTTTTACAACATTCCCCTGGGACAGCTTGTTTCCAGGCATAGGACAGAGGTGAGCACATTGATTAAGTGGGTTCTGCTCTGCCTGCTTGAGGAAGCATATGTTTCTCTGCTGCAGCTGAGGTCTGTGGAGATACTGAGACTCTCGTTTTAATTACTCAAACTGGTGATAATAAGTAAGCATTTACCTGGAGAGGCTTTTGGTTGTGGAAGAGGAGCCTACACTTGGTTTGGGATTGATGCTTGTTCTTACTTTTTTTTTTCTCTGGGGAGAAGGCAGAATTTAATTGATTTTTACTCTCAAAAATTATAGGCAGCCTTTCTGCTCTTCTACGATCAAAATGGGGACCATTAAAAAACAATGAGCAGACAATTGGCTTTTACACCAAGCAGATTCTTGAAGGATTAAAATACCTCCATGATAATCAAATAGTGCATCGAGACATAAAGGTAAGAATTTACAGAGAATTAACCCTGACAGTGTTATGTCACTGCATAGCCATTTATTTGTCCTGTAATTTAAAAACTTTCAGAAAAAGTTCTCATTATCACCTACTCTCCCCGCCGTTCTGAACTGCACATTAGGTAGCTGAGCCACTGTTGATTTGAATTTGCACCAGTAAAATACGTTGGGTTTTGGTTTGGGTTTTTTTATATTGGGAAAATTGACATACAACCACTTAAGATGTATTAAAAAGAATATTTTTATTTCTGTTTTCACTGACATAGAATCACAGAATGGTTTGGGTTGAAAAGGACCTTAACATTATCTAATTCCAACCCTCCCTGCCATCAGCAGGGACACCTCACACTAGACCATGTTGCCCAAGGTTCTGTCCAACCTAGCCTGAAATGCTCCAGGGATGGAGCATTTACCACTTTTTTGGGCAACCTGTTCCAGTGACTCACCACCTTCACAGTAAAGAACTTCTTCCTTATATCCAACCTCAACTTCCCCATTTTAGTTTAAACCCATTACTCCTTGTCCTATCATTACAATCCCTAATGAAGAAGAACCCCTCTCCAGCATCCTTGTAGGCTGATCAAACTTTCATAAAAACTTATTAGAAGTGAAGAATATTGTGTAATGGATATTATCAGGTTCTTTTCTAAGGAGATTGCAGATTTCCCCCCCCCCCAAGAAAAAAAAAAAGGGACTTTTTCCCTTTTTTTTTCTCTGAGTATTCTTTAACTGAATTCTTGTAGTAGGAGTTCACATTGAGGATGAAGTTTTTTATGGTGGAAGTACATAAGGTAGGAACACTATAGATTCCTCTATCATGTCCTCTCTTGAGAGCCTTAGGAGGTAATTGTTACTTACTAAAGAGTGCATTGTAGAAACAGGCTGTGCAATAAGTCTTAAATGAAGAGTCAGCAGAGAAATACAGTTACTCTGAATGTTCTGTTCCTCAGGGTGATAATGTGCTTATCAACACGTACAGTGGAGTGTTAAAGATTTCGGACTTTGGAACTTCAAAGAGACTTGCAGGAATCAATCCATGTACAGAAACTTTCACTGGTATGTTCCCAGAGGAGAGACTCTTTCCTCGCTTGATCTGTGTATGTAGGGTCAGAATCCACAGCTACTGAACTTCCATTTACTTAAAATCAACATTAGAGATTGCTGGCAAAATAACTTTTTGTAAACCTTATCTTAAGCTATACACTCTTCTTGTATGCACTGTTCAAAGCGAATGCTGTTTTGGAATTCCAACTTGAGACATGAAAGCCCTCTGCAACATAAGAGCTCTGACTTTCCTATGCTGTATTTGAGTTTGTTTCTTCTGTATGCATGGTTTCTTTATTTTGCTGATAAGGATAACCTTTTTTTTTCTTTGATGACTGGTTTGGACATCTGGCTTCATTTCCAGAACTGCTTATCTACAGAGCCTGTCATTAACCTGAACTTCCACTAGACCAGGTTGCTCAAAGCCCCATCCAACCTGGCCTTGATTCTCATTCTGCTTGGTAATTTGATTGAATGTTAAATCATGTAGTGGCAGTACATTAAATAATTATACAAAATGAGAAGTGACTGTTACTTTAGTTCCATCCTCTGTTCTTCCATTTCTGCTTTAAATGGAGCAGAATGCAGAATGATGTGTCAGGTTGATTCCCCTACTTCAGAAAAAATGCTCATATCACATATTTTAGGTTCAGATTTCAGGTTTCACTTCCTTTTCCTCTCTGAATGGAATTTGGAGTTATTTTCCTTGTTTTAATCAGTAATACACTAAATGAAAACTAGGTCTGATCCAAAGCTCATTGAAGCCTCTTAATTTTCATTGAATTTGAAAAACTGTATCATCGGATCAGCAGATGATTTCAGATGCTTTTAGCACAAGTAGTATTTGGAATGGTATTTTGAGTTTTATATAGACTGCATATGAAAAGTTGTGAATTTTAATAACAGAGTATTTTTAATTATTCTGATACTGCTCACTCCTCAGTGGCTTTGTCCCTCTTGTCCTTTTGCTGTCTGTTTGAAGCATTAGTGCCCCTAAGTGAAAACAATGAGTATGTTTTAAACAGGTACCCTTCAGTATATGGCACCAGAGATCATAGACAAAGGGCCACGTGGCTATGGGAAGGCTGCAGACATTTGGTCATTGGGATGCACAATCATTGAGATGGCCACAGGGAAGCCCCCATTTTATGAACTGGGAGAACCACAAGCAGCTATGTTTAAGGTCAGTCACCTTCCTTGTACAACTCACACCAGTATTTGTAAACACAGGAAATCTTATGACTGTTCTGGAGAAGCTAGAATTAGAGATTGCAGGAAAAGAAGACAAAGGAAATGCTTGATTAGTGACAATGTTGAGAAGAATGATCTGATTCACTGAGTGGGAGTGCTGTGTAGTTTTAGAGAGTAATGGAGCAATAGCAGCTATTCAGCAGCCTGGGTATTTAAAAAAAAAGAAAACCTGAGGAAAGACAAAGTTTTCTGCTTTGCAAGAGCCTCTACTTGCAATTCTGGGGGGTTTAATGTAATTATTTATACAGTTAGCAGTAGGTTTTTTCCTATAAATTAATATATTAGTTACAGAATGATAATATAATAACTTGAGAACAGTATACCACTTTTACTATGTAAACACTTTTTTTTGATGCTGTGCAGTGTTTGGGAAAAGAACAGTGTAGGCCATTGTTTCTCCGTTCACTTCTCTCAGGTGGGAATGTTTAAAATACACCCAGAGATTCCTGAATCCATGTCTGCAGAAGCCAAGGCTTTCATATTGCGTTGCTTTGAACCAGATCCTGATAAACGGGCTTTTGCTCATGAGCTGCTTATAGATGAATTCTTGAAGGTTTCAAGTAAAAAAAGGAAGTCCCCATCAAAGCTGTCAGGTAGGCATTGCTAAACTCAGTTTAGATGTTTTCTTTTGTCAGTGATACTGCTGGTACAGTCTTTAAGATGAACAGAGCACATCTCCACCCCAGGTGAAAGTTCAGTTGTAACCCTCTGTTTCAGCAGCTTGCTGCAGAAACACTGTTGTAGCAGAATTCTGTTATCATATTGTCACAGACATGATTTATATAAATATTTCTAATAAGGCTTCTAAAAGACTGTTCATGGTTCTATGCAGCTTTTGTGGTTGTTGGGTTTTTTTGTTTCTATGGGTTAGCATATGTTATAATTCAAAGAATGTTTGCATAGAGTACATTTTGTATTATGTTAGAACTTGCTATTGAGCCTCAGGGGAGTTTTCTACATGAGCAAATAATCTTTGTCCCGGAGGGAATGTGCATGCACTGCATTACTCTTGTTTCATGTCCTCATTTCCTCTAGCATTACTATGGAATTACGGAGAGTAAAACAGGAGTTTTGAGAGTTTAAGTGACATATTCTACATGTATGTATATATAATATGAAAATATTTTCTGCATATTTTTAGCATTATACCTAAAAAAAATAAAAGGACTATGTAAAGGAGATGGCATTGAATGATCACTGTTAATGTGGTTTTCACACTCCATACCCCTGATTAAAATTAACTTTAAATTGCAATAATTACATATTTAGAGCATGCAGACAGGAGAGTCCAGGTAGCCCATAAAAATGGGAAGAGAGTTACCCTTTAGACTGTGCTTACTTTCTCAGTTCATTTCAGCACATTTAACTTGATTTTTTTCTTTGTTTTCTCCCACAGTTCTTTCAGCTAACACAAATGGTGAGTTTTAACATACTGCTCTATCACAACGTAATTGTGTAGATACATAGTTATCACTTGTTCTGGTATAATTTTTCACACTAAAATGCTGGAAAGAAAAGTGGGCATAATTATGAAAATAAGTGACTTTTCTCTGTTAGGAACCTCTATTGTGCAAATTTAAGCTACGATTTGTAATCCTACCAAACTATGGCTTAATTGTCTAGGCAGGCTTGAAGAACTGCATTGTTGTTACAGGGGCATTTAGTGGAAATCTAAACAGGAAATGAAATGGTTGTTTTATAGTAGCAATAGAGCCAAGGTTTGTGGAGAAAAATAACACAGGTTTTTATTAAGCTAAATTCTGGAACTGAAAAATGTGGCATTTGAGACCCCATGTCAGGCCTGGGTGCAAGGATATTCATGTCTTTCAGGAAATGAAGTGGAGGTGGGTGGGAGGAACTGAACAAACACATAGTTCCTTTCATACTGAGTTATTATCAAAAGAGCATTTTGAAATATACACGTATGAAATAGGTATGAATAGTTTCTTGCAGCAGTAATGTGTGCTCTGGATTTAAAAACAAAAGTTCTGACTTAACTGATAATAAAAGATGCATATTCATGCCAGTGGTAAAATTTCTTAAGGGAACTTGCAAAGAGCTCAGCATTTCCATCTCTCAGGAAGCTTTTGATTAAAAACATAACTGAAAGATAACTCTATTCCAGAAGAATAAGCTTTAGGAGATTTTGTCAATTGTCTTTTAATATTTTATGCTGGTGTGGGGGAAAGCTGAGGTCTTCCTGTTTCCTCTGAGAGAATAACCTTTTCACTTCAGAACTGCAATGTCACTGTTCTAATTTCTAAATATTCCTTTATGAACAGAGTATCTTCGGAGTATATCCTTACCTGTCCCTGTTCTGGTGGAAGATACAAGTAGCAGCAGTGAATATGGTTCTGTCTCACCTGATACAGAATTAAAAATTGATCCATTCTCTTTCAAAACAAGAGCCAAATCCTGTGGAGAAAAAGATGGGAAGGGAATCCGGTCCCTTTTTCTGAGGTAAGGAGCTTTCTGGGGTTCAAATTATATGGTAGTTTAGAAATGTATGTTTTGGTGTGGCTTTTGTAAAGTTTCTTTTCACTGAGTATCTTTTATTCAGCATCCCAGATGAAAATTTTGAGGATCACAGTGCACCTCCTTCACCTGAAGAGAAAGATTCTGGGTTTTTCATGCTAAAGAAGGACAGTGAAAGGAGAGCCACCCTTCACAGGATATTAACTGAGGACCAAGAGGAGGTGGTGAGGAACTTGATGGAAGCTTTGGCTCAGGTAAAGTAATTTCAGAAGGCAGCAAAAATTTGATGGAATTTTAAGACTTATCTGCAGTTACCTGGAACTTTTGAAATTATACCATGTAAACTTTCACAGTTTATTGGGGGGTTTGGGCTATTAAAAGTAGGCTTTCAAATTGTTTATGCTGCATTATATATGACTCTTGTGTTGTTTGCAAATAGTATATGTATACCTGGGTAGTAGTGCTGGCCAGAGAAGAGAAAAACATGTTTTCATGATAGTATATTTTGACAGTGATTTTTCAATGGGATCAAGGCTGTCAGGTCAACTCATGTAAAGTAGATCATCCACAAGAAGTGATTACCTCACCCCTTCTAGAGTTCTGTCTTCTGGCTGAGTGATTTGATGGAGATTTAATTCTTTTGGCCTGTTTTGGCCTTATGTTAGGTTATTGTATAGTAAAAGCGGGGCTGACTGTTCACCATTGCCTTCTAGCCAATAGCTGCAAAAGGGGAAGGAGATTAGGGAGAAAATAAATTGCAGTTGGGAGCATATATGGAGAGGAGGGAAAATGGAGTAACAGTGGGAGCTACAGCAAACAACAAAATAATTGCAGAATGACATTTTGCCACTCCTTGGTGGGACAATTTACAGTGATGTTATCAGTTGAGTATGACACTGAGTAAATTACATGTCATGAATATACTGCTAAATATTGCAACACCATAATTGGATGACTTGATTTTTTGTTCTTGTTTGTAGTGTGTGTGTTGGCAGTTAATTGACTTACTTCATTTTCAAGTCTAAGTATTGCTGGTCTAAAACGTTGTATAAAATGTGGCAACTCATCTTCTAAAGATAGTCCTGTTTCAGATCTTCTAAAGATAGTACTGTTTAGAAACTGATGCAAACCAATATGATTATTACACATGTACTACAGTTAATGTAATTGGAAATGGCTGCCATACGGATAAAAAAGAGCTTCTAACTCTTGGTGGGGGCAGGAAGGAACCCACGGTTGTCCTGGTAACTATAGAAAGTGTTAAAATAGAAGACACTAAGAGAGATGCCCATGATCTGTGCTTTGCTAAAGTGTTGCTATAAAAGCCACAGTGTGAAAGGAATAATCAGTGATTGTGAGAGGCTGAAACTCAATCACAAAATCTGGAGAGGGTGCTTGGTGTTTCATGCCTTCCTCAGCTGGGGCTGCAACAGCCCAAGAAGGTAGTAGAGGGGCAGAGAGTTGTAGAGCTGCAGAGTTCAAAGCACACATGCATGGGTCTGTCTGTCCTTCAAGAGGACGCAGAACCTTTGACCCCCAAACACCGCTTTCTCCCTTGAAGGAGGTACCTTGTTCAGAGGAGGAAACCTGCTCAAACCACCAGAAAGTGGTAGTAATTGCAGTTAAGGGGAAGTTGAGTTGGCTTCTCATGTCCTGCTTAAATGCAAGAAGTTAGTAATAGATGGAAGCCTGACTTGCTTGGTTTTTGTGTTTTCACACGAGCTGCCAAAGCAGCAAAAAGGTTAAAGGCATTCATCAGAATAAGCAGTATAAGCAAATGACTGTATTTACTCTCTCAAGTTATACCAACTGAATACAAATTTCAATTTCAAATAATTAAGTCAAAGATAGAAAACCATGTTAGTTTTTCAACATAAAGTATTAGATGCTTATTCTGAATGAAGTAATTATTTATATAGGCTAAAGATCTCTAATATTGATTTCCACAACGGAATGACATATGGTGTTTGGTTCTCCTGCATTTGCCATGTTTATGCCAGAATATTACAGCTGGCCATTCATCAAGAACTATGCCAACATTGAGGTTTTAACTAAAGTTAATTAATGCTGGTGAAATGAAAAAATTATTTGATTACTTGAGAGAGAAACTAAAAATAAGAAAAAGCTCTAGAGCAATCAAGCATTCTACTGGCTAAAGCACTTATCTCTGAGGTAAAAGATCCTAGCCTCTGATCCTGATCCACTTTGATTTGGAGAATTCACCTGATGACTGGCTATACTGAAGTGGATCCCTCACCCTGTCTTGTGGTAGCTGATCTCTTTTTCATATGAATGATTAAAAAGCTATTAGGGCAGCCAGGTGGACATATGACGTGTTGTAGCCCTGGACTTAGAAGATCTGAGTCTGTCAAAGCATGCTGGGGACAGGCCAACCTGTATGGTTCCCTAACAAGAAACAGTGACCTCTTTGGGGAGGGTTATTCTCCTCCTCTAGCCTCCACACCCAGTGACTGTTGAAATTGTTCTTATGAAAAGTTTTTGTGAAGGAAAAAGTGCTATCAAAGCCTAAATCCTGATGAGGCATGCGTGTACGTTTCAAAAGATGGCTGTCAAAACTATTTATTTTCCTCTCTTTTCTACCAGGGAGCTGAAGAACCTAAACTAAAATGGGAACACATCACAACACTCGTTTCCAGTCTCAGAGAGTTTGTGCGGTCCACTGATCGTAAAATCATCGCAACCACTCTTTCAAAACTGAAACTGGAGTTAGACTTCGACAGTCATGGTATCAGTCAAGTGCAGCTTGTGCTCTTTGGTTTTCAAGATGCTGTAAGTTGTCATTTTTACAAAGACGTTTGTGCACCAAAACTGACGGTGGGCATGGGGGAGGGGAAGCTAAAAGCAAACAGAACTTCATAATCCAGAGTTACTGAAAAAATAATATTTGAGGTCTTTGAACCTGTAATAATGAAAACCCAGCACACAGCCATGAACTGGTTGCCATGCAATCCTTTGGCAGGACACAGACTCTGAATACAACTTTTGAGATTTTGCTTATCAAGAATCTAGAAGGTTCAGCGTGGTTGCGTGAACATTATGTCATAATACTAAAGCAGGAAAGCCTTTAAGAAAAATATTATCTCATTTTGGAGGGTTTTCTGGTAAATAAGACCACCACTGAATGTCAGGCTTATCCTTCATAAATGCAGATCTCTTGAATGTTGATTTCTCTTACAAACTAATACGTTAAACCACTTTTTGGCCCCAGTAGTTGTCTGTTCACCTCATAATGTTGCATTGAGGCTTCATTCTAGTATTTTTGGTTAGCAGCAGATTTCTGCCAAGATAAACATTTTCATTTCAGTTTTACAATAAGCAAGATAAGGAAGGAAAAAGGGTTACTTTCCTGTCAATAATTAATGCAAAATTTATGATTTCCTACACTGAGCAACCAAATACACACATGAATACCCTTTAAATAGGTAGTTTACCAAAAGCAAATGTTTTCTTCTTCTTAAGCTATGTATTTAAATATTAGTTCATAAGGCTTAATGATTCAGAAGAATAACCAGCATAGGAGGGTGCAGCTATGCTCCACATCACTTGTTCAAACTGAAGTCATGTAGTAAAAATTAAATGACAATTTAAGTAGGCATTTGTGGTGGATGATGCTGTTAGCATTTAAACCTGGGGCACTCTGACAAGGAAGAGATCTTTCAGGAAGGATTGCATAGCATGTAACCTGTTTGTTGCATAGCCTACACTGAAAAGAATTAGATGCTGGTTAAAAAAAAACCCAAACAAACAAAAACCTAATGTGTGAAGTGAATCTGTAAAAGAGAGGCTTCCACAAACCAAAGTTTTCTCTTTGAGTCTTCACTTTTGAGTCACTTCAGCTCTCCATTCTACTTGGCCTCATATTAATACTGTTTTGATGCTTGAAAGAAAATATGCCAACCATACAAAGTCAGAGTGGGGGGAAGTACAAATATCTGGGTTGGCTTTCTGATGGAGATGTTGCTGGGCATCAATTGTTAAGTGGTAATTGCCTGATTTGTGTTCTTTTCAATAAAAATTTTACCCTCTTCTGTTAACTTCATCATTACAAGTTGTTGAGTTTTAACTGATAGGTGTCTGTCATTACTATCTCTCTATTATTTAACCAAGATAACTCACAGAAAATTCAAAGAAAAACTTTGCTTTATATGTGGCAAGTCCTAATTCTTTTGGACATACATTACATGTTTACAGTAAAACACTGAAATCCAGATCAGTATCAGGACCCCTCAGATAATTCAGAGACTGGGATAAAAGTGAGGGAAAGTAGTTCCCTTGTTCTCAGGACTAAATAAGGTAATCTCAGGTAACAAGATTTAATAATCACAATCTCCTCAATCAAAGCAAACAAGAAAAAAGAAAAAACAGGTTTATGCTGTAAATGTCAATAGCGAAATCATGTTGTGTTTTTGACAAAGTTACATTGTACTTTTATGTTCTTAAATAAGCTGCACATGTGAATGTCTTGGTAGGAGTCAGTATGGGAAGGTGCAGAGTGCTTGCAGACAGGAGTTACGCCGCCTCAGAAGACAAGCACTTGTGTCCCTGAGGCACAGGGAGGGCTCCCCTGGCACTGCTGACAGCTCTCCAAGTCCAACCACAGTGTCCAAGTGCCACCTCGTGGTTGGTCACCGGCAATAGACTTGCATACAGCTACTGCTGTGGGGTGACCTGGCTGGCAGGCACAGGAAAGCCTCCCTACCCAGTTGCTTGTTCACTCCTTGCCAGTGGGATGAGAGAGAGAAGCAAAAGGGCAGAAAGTGAGAAAACTTGTGGGTGAAGATAAAGATTATTTAATAAGCAAAGGGGGAAGAGAAAACGAACCACAGACTTCACAAGCGATGCAAAAGCAGTCACTGGCCACTAACAGACTAATGCCTTGCCAGTCCCGGAGCAACTGCTGCTTTAGAAAAATCACCTGCCTAGCTTTGTTGCTGAGCATGGTATCATATGGAAGGGAATATCTCTTAGGTCAGTTTGAGTTAGCTCTGCCGGCCATGTCCACCCCCAGCCTACTCACTGGTGGGGCAGTGTAAGAAACAGAGAAAGCCCTGACAGTGTGGAAGCTCTGCTTAGCAATAGCTGAAACATGAATGTGTTACCAAGGCTGTTTTAGTCACCCATCTGAAATAAATCACTGTATGGGCAGCTGTGCAGAAAATTAACTCCATCCCAGCCATACCAGTACAAGTACCAACATAAATTACTGCTTTACTCAATACTGTTTATTTGGGACAGTGAAAATAGTATGATTAATAACTTTATTAACTTTTACACAGTTTCTGAAGCCATTATTTGTGTAACTTCAGTCATTTTTACAGAGGGATTAACACAGTGCAAGAGAATCAAACTAACCCCATTTATAGGGAGATCTAAGACTTAAGTATCTTCTTGTCATGTTATTTTAGTAAACTAAAGAAATAGCACTTTTTGCCTTTTTTTTTTCCTTTTTTTTTTTTCCTTTTTTTTTTTTTTTAATAAGGCTTGGGAAAACTTCATAATTTGCTAAATACAGTTTAACTCATTTCTTCCTGCAACCTCTTGAGTTCTGCTTCAACAAAAGCCTATTGCTTTGGACTGCTTTCATGCCCGAAAACCAGCACCAAGGCTGGTTTGTGCTACTGCTACTTACAGTGACTAGGCATTATGGTCCTGCCTGCTTCTTTCCTGTCATTTGAGAGCTGGAAAACAATTCCCCCAAGGCAGAGATAATTCTTCCAAATGGCATGGAGCATCCATAGCGGCACCTAGAAATATACCAAAAAGCAGTTTGAAAGCAGACTTGTGGACAATCAGTTTTCAACACTGGCTTGTTCCTGTCTGATTGTATGAAGTGAAAGGTAGGAGGAAAGAGAAAATGGGACAGTACACAAATAAAGTCCCCTGACTACTTAAACTAATGTTAATTAACTATTTTCTGAACCAAGGAGCAGCATTACATTAGTTCTGTGATATTTCCTGCAATTGTACTTTAAAATAGATAAGTATTGCTCAGAGAAAGCAGTGAAAGCAATGCCAAAACAGTAGCGAGATTAAATAGCTTAAGTTAGAAGCCTTTCATAATATAGTCCCTCCATACCCATGAAGTTTTCTTAATTTCAGTATTGAAATCATAAAATCACCAAACACAGGCACTAGTTCTTGATAAAAAAAAATCAAATATTGCACAACTTGTAATAAAATCATGTAAGTTGGTGACATTGCCATTTTCTTCATTTAATGAGAACATGAAATAGTTTTCATCACCTGCTTTGAAACAGTAGCTATAAGTTCAAACACCTTATATATTGCTGACATATATTAGAGTTTTAAGTTAGGCAGGATGCAATATCTAAACTGAATTCTCTGTTGCTAGGTCAATAAAGTTCTCCGAAATCATAATATCAAACCACACTGGATGTTTGCATTGGACAGCATAATCAGAAAAGCTGTGCAGACTGCTATAACTATTCTAGTCCCAGGTGAGTAATTTCTTAATACTTAGCAAATATTTATTAGTTGATCTCTTTAAACATAATTTAGAGTTGCAATTATGATACTTCACTTAAGATTTTGAAACTAGCAGCATCTTTTTTCCTGCTCAGTGTCTGTTTTGTAACTTCAAAACTAATCAGTGTATTGTCTAAGTTATTACGGAAAGCATCTTTCCAAGATGTGCAGTCTAAACAATCCTGCAACACAGTGAGCAGTAGTAGGCTCAGGTGCTCTATAGCCTAATTTTGAGGTGCTCAATGCTGCCACTTGTAATCTAAAGGGCAGATCACTTGCCAGCATATGCTGATTGTGGAAGGTGTTTTTACAAAGTACAGATTAATGATGCGTTCTTTGGAGTACTTGAAGGTCTCCTTGGCTCCTGGTCAGAAGCTGTCTAAAGAGAAAAAAGCCAAAACCAAACAAACAAACCTGCAGTGCCTGCAGTTCGAATATTGTATTTTGAACCTTGTGGAAGTAGAAGAACTTTGCTTAGAAGAACCAGAAGGCTTAGCTGAGAAACGAGTCTGTGTAGAAGAAATTGTAGCCCATTCTGTTACGACCAGAGTTACTTTTCTCTGCAGCTGCTTAACTTCTAAGATTGTGATTCCCCTGTTCCCCACACTGGAAGTAATGGTGAAATTTTCAAACATATGATTTAATGCTTTAATCTGAAGTCAGAATACTTAATGTTCCTGTTTTCTGCAGTGGGTTGTTTTCAATTATCAACAGTAGGATCTGAAAATTCCAGCCAAAGTTGCAGCTCTTCCTGTTCCCATTGGTATTTTCCATATCAGCAGCACAACCAGCAAGGGTTTCTTGCACAGCAGCACAACCCAAATAGGGTTTCTGTGTTAGTTTCAAGTCATAAGGAAAACCTGTCTTTTGATTAGACTGCCAAGCACCTTTGACAGGCATGTACTTTATTGCTGTATAATAGGAGTGCTGTAGAATTCCACATTAATAGACTCTTCTTCCCCTACCTCTCAGAATCAACATTAAATGTACATGGTCAAGCTTTAACAAAAGCCTCTGTGCCCTATTAGCTTTCAAGCACTGATCATCTGCCTCTTCCCTAATTGCTTTACCCTACTTATGATTGATTCTTGCCTTTCTTTACTCTTCCCTCCCACCCTCCACGAATGATATGAAAATTTATCTCTGGCCTTAACACTTCTAAAAATTATGGAATGTTTTAGGAATGATATGAAGCAGATGTAGAGTTATACTGCCTGCCTAGTGGTAAACAATGGCAAAATGAGCCTCTGTTTTTATTATCATGATGCAGAATTTCAAAGCAAATTTGGACATATTTGCCTATCAATATTTGGGTAGCTGCTATACAATACATCTGCTTTCTTTAATTTAGAAGCATAACTCTCTTGATCTTAGTATGTTCAGTCTTGAAATAGTTATGTGGCATTGAAATGAAGAGATGAAATGGATCAAGGAACAAATGTGCCTTTTGTAAAGAAGAGAAATGTACTTGATAGTTCTGCAGCAGAAAGGACAAAACCCAAGTGTGATTCATGGAAAATAAAGTATTTTGGTAAGGAGACTAAAGGGAGTGCTCAGCAGTAAGAAGCCACAATTGAAGGAAGGAAGGAAGGAAGGAAGGAAGATTTATATTAAATGGTTAGAATTAACAAACAGATGCTGTTGCAGTAATAGGTTATGTAGGAGTATAAATTCTTGTGGACATATCTTGCATACCTGGTAAGCTCTGGTAAACAGGCTAAACAGGGAATACAGAAGCCTGAGCACACATACAGCTTTGTGTCCACAGTTTTGTGGATGTACATCATTTCAATATAAGCAACATTCTCTCTCATAAGTGGAAGGGAAGTGTGCTACATATAATTTTTGGTAGAGGGGTCTGTTTGTTTTCTCCTCTCTATATTTTTGGATACCATTTTTGGTAAACACAGAATTCTTATAATGGGAGAATGCTACACATGCCAGAATAGCAACAACAGGAATAGCTGGATATAAAAGAAATAATGGTTATTTGTTTAATAAAAGATTTCAGGTCAGACACATGAGAAATCACAAACCACTGAGAATGGAATTAAGCAAAAGAAAGTACCTCTGCTCTCTGCTGCACATAGTACTTCAGCACAATTTGATGTGAAGCGCTAGCCAAATCTGGAATCCTGTTCATCCAGATTTTTTGGGGGGTTTACAGCTTTCAAACATTTGATAGGCTGAATAATAACCAGTGTAAACCAAGAAGCTGTTATAGTCTGAGTGGTCTTACACACCTAGAAAGTCTCATCTGTTCTCTTACTACAGATATTTCATCCAAAGCTGTATGATGATTTGTTAAATAGTCACTTAGGTCTGTTTTTGTTTTCATGTTTAAGTAATGTTTAGTATCCTCAATTAATTTTTTTGTTTCATTTATATTTTCATGTTACTAATAGAACTGAGGCCACATTTTAGCCTTGCATCTGAAAGTGATACAGCAGATCAAGATGATGTAGAAGTTGAAGATCAAGATGAGCAGCCTCAGAGTCAAACTATCCAACAGCCTTGCATTGTCATGGAAGATGCAGTAGCTACCTCAGGTGTAAGCACACTCAGCTCTACGGTTTCGCATGAGTCCCAGGCTGCTCACAGATCACTGAGTGTCCAGCTGGGCAGGCTGAAATTAGAGACAAACAGGTAAGTCTGGACATCAGGAGAGACTAGCCTGCTTGTGACAATGTGTTTGCTTAGCTTTTAAAATGTATGTGCTAGAATTCTAGTGACAGTATCAAAGTTCCATACTACTGCAAGTTGTTAATTTAAATGATGGTCACTGTTTAGCTGTGACTGATCACTTCTACGAGTTTTATTTATTTCAAAACAATAGTGATGCAAGTTAAGGTCAGTCTTGATTTCAGGTGACTTTTAAGAAAGATTTGATAAAACCAAGCTTGCTGCTAAGCTTCTGCTTTTTCTCTCCTTTGTATGCTGTGTAAGGCTGATGAATGGTATTGTGTTTTGTTTCCATTAAGAAAGAACTTGTTCTTTTCTACAGTTATTCTTGGGAAATGAACTCAAGCTACATGACAGCCACATATGAACTCTACCAGGAAACTACTGCAGGCTTGCTTTATGCACAGCACTCACTGCAGCAGTGAATTTTACCTTTTTATTATCTTTTTTTAAAAAAAATCTTTTCAGAAAGATGGGGAAAAGCAGGTGTGTTGGTTTTTTTTTAAAAAAAAATAAGCCAGAAGTTTTGACACTGATTTTTATTTTTTTTTTCCCCCAGAAACACACATATTCCGCTTTAAACCTGAGAAGTGTTTCTTTTGGGCTTTTTGCTTAAGTAATGTCAGAGACAATATTTTCTCCATTCTTCTATCCAAATAATCTTTTATATATTTTGTTTTCATTAAAATATACCAGATAGTCTGTTTGAAGTAGATATTTTAGCTTTTGCTGTATCTCATTTATGGCACTGGATTTCCTCCTGACCTCAGTATATTTTGAATATGACCTTGATAGAAAGAGAGGACGTCTTCAATAAGACAGTTGTTATGCTTCTAGAATGTTCTTTGTAGTTACTGTTCCAATTGGAATTAAAATGTTAAGTTGCACTTTTAAATGTGCCTAAGAATTTTGCCATAATTAGAGTAATTCATTAGACTGTGCTGTTCTTAGTAAAGTATCAGTATTTTTGATTTCTTTATGTTACAATTCATATTTTGCTTGTGGGAGATTATTTTGACTGCCTTATTGATACACTGAAATAAACACAGAAATAGTTTAGATTGGTTCACTTCGCAAGTTCATGATGGGAGTTGTATCAGAAATCATCCATTTGTAGAGGATTTTCTAGTACTTTGCTTTTGTAAATTTACTGAATGCTAAGCTTTTGGCCAAATAATCACATCCTGTCATTCATGCAGAAATTTTGAGGTAAATAATACGAGCAGTTGTTTAAGTATTAATTAAAGCTTTATTGGCGTAATCAGCAAGCAGTTCTCAAGAGAAAATAGTTGATTATTTTATTGGCCCCAAAAGCCTTTTTCAACCAGAATGGATAGAGACAAAAATTAACAGAAAGGTGACTGCACACTTGTCTGGCCAGACTTTCAATCTGCACTGAGATTAACTGAGCTGTGGGTTTGTGTAGAGGCACAAAGCAGCACTGTGGACTTGTTAAGAATTGGTGGCTCAGGTGTGGAAGCACTCAAATGTGACTATACTGCTGCTGGGCTTGTATGCAAGCTAAAAGTAGGGCTTGATGTTTTTACAAGCAATCATGTGGGATGGAGTTTACTTCTGTGCAGATACAGTTCAGGTGTTTTTGTGGCACGTTCTCTAGCTGAATTCCAGGATGTCTCCACTTTTCAGTGTCCCATAATAGGAAGTTGCAGTGCTTATTTGTGCTTGACATTCTCAAAAGTAATTGCTTAAGGGGGAACACAAGGTATTTTGCCTCCTCTTTTCTCACTCTTCTTATAACATAGAAGGGTGGGCACTGAGTGCCTGGTATGTGAGGGACAGCCCTTGTGTGCATGAGAATATATTTCCCAGATTTAAGAAATGCAACCACAAGTTTTCAACACATTTTCATCACAGCTCCAGCCTTGCCATACCTTTGAAAATTTCTGCTGAAGAGATGTGAAACCTTCATTTTTCTGTACCAAAGATTATGTCACAAAGTTTAGCCCTTGGTTTATGAAACACTTCAGTACTTGTTCTTATCAGTTACAGTTTTGTTTAAAACAGAATGCTGGCTGTGGAAATTTCTCTGAAATTTTGTATCATGCCACCTGTTTAGTGGGTGGGATGGGTATATGGAGGCTGGTGTGTTTGGGGCTTTTTGTTTTGTTTTCTTTTCTAGAGAGCTGTAGCTTTACGAACCAGTGAATGTTTATGTCTTGGTATAGGTCATAATAAATCTATAGTGAGACAATACTCCTATGAAAGTTGAAGAAGTCTGTCCTTGTCTCTTTCAAGAAGGTTTCCAGCTTAAGTGTATTAAGATCTTCGCTTTCCTGAAAATTTGAAACTATTTAAGCAAATGTGTGCTTCCTTTCCATTATTTCATAGGTTATTGGAGGAGTTGGTTCAAAAAGAGAGAGAATTTCAAGTCCTCTTACATCAAGCTATAGAAGAAAAAGATCAAGAGATCAGAAACCTACGGCTTAGGTCACAGCCAATAGGTATGTGAGAAGAATTTTCAAGGAAAAGTTTCATACTGGCTGCAGATGAAGACAGTGGCAGCTCAACTGGTCTTTTTATTGAGCTTGTCCCAGCAAAGCTGCTTTATTATGCTGCTTCTGGTAGGGCTAGCTTTGAAGTAAGAATGCACAGTGTAGAAACAAATTACTGAATTTGTTAATCAGTACAAGGAATGGTATAATTTAAATATTTTTGATTGTGATTATATGGAAAAGTACAAGGCTTATATCCTACAGAATAAATACTGTTTCTAAAGAGGATAATCGAGTATGTTTAGGTATATGTTCTTTGAATTACAGACTGTTCCAATTGTTACACTGAAAGTTCAAGAGGATTTAATTGGTGAGATGTAAATACTACTTAAGACTTACTGAGGAAATTTTTTTGATACATATCTGCCCTGAAGAAGGTGGAAGTGATGTTTCCATGTAATATGCTTCAAAGGAGTGTTTTCCAAAAGCAGCTGATCCTCAATCTAGGGCACTGCCTACACACCAATTGTATGAGTTAACGATGAACACTTCAGATAAATTGATGCAGCAACATTAGCATAGAAATAGTTACAGTGTGATTGATGTGCCGTGTACAGGTAAAATAATTTTCGAAGAGGACAAAATACCCAATCTGTACCAATGCTCACACTATTTTAACCGCACCCCTAACCAAGTAGAGTAATTGGTGCATAACTGTCTATAAACTATAATTAAGTGTGTGCCTTGGGAATTGACTTTTATCTTAATTTATGGGGATACTGGTATTTTAAGCTTGAAGGGAAAGCTCACTGAAGAAAGTGCTTCAGCAGTCAAAAATGACAAGAGGTTGCTTTGGCAACACAAAACCTTTTTTTTTAAAATGCTTATTCTAGATATTCCTGGGTTGTCTCTCTGTCATCGTCATTCCACTGGCACAAGGACCGAAGACCCTGATCTCATAAGCTGGCTGACTGTTCAAGGAGCTGATGAGGCCACAATAAGTAAGGTAGCAATGATTCTGTTAAGTATTTTACAGTTACAATACGGTGTTGTGACTTGATGCAAGATGATACCAAACCTTTTTGATTACTTCAGCAGATTCAGAGGTTAATTTGTTTTCAGAGGACAGAAAAAAGCCATGAATATGGAGGCCTTCATAAAAAATAGAATACTGTTAATAATTCCTGTATCTGATTTGGAATAAGGGAATAAAATGACAGTATAACTTTGTCATAGAATCATAAGATGGTTTGGGTTGGAAGGGACCTTGAAGATCATGTAGTTCCAACTCCCCCTACCATGGGGGTTCTAGTCTTCCAGTAGAGCAGGTTGCGCAGAGCCCCATTCAACCTGGCCTTGAACACTTCCAGAGACAGAGCATCCACAGCTTCTCTGGGCAACCTGTTCCAGTGACTCACCACCTTCACAGTGAAGAATTTCCTTGGTTCATAATTTTTCAGCGTTTTTACACATTGCAGCAGTTCCTGCTGAGAATACCCTAGATATAGGGTACATTTTGATCCTCAGCTAACTGTTAAGATGAGATTTCCTGAAGTAGATTGGTCTGCTCTGCAACAAATTATATAATCTTAGAGGTGTTGAGCAGAATTTTGGCTGACTTAAGAAAACCTGCATGTAGTTATCACTCCTACAGATCAGATCAAAGGTTCCTTGAAACTCAAGTATATCAAATTCAGATGGCCACTTTTGAAAAGGTAGATCTTAACTGTTGTTTCCAATTTCCTCATGGGTGAAATGTGGTATTAATTATGCTCTAATTGGTGTTCATTCAAGTCTATGACACTGAGGTAGCAGTGTTAACAGCAGAAATGCCAGCTGGCAAAAGTTTTAAGTAGCTATAAAAGCATGACAAATTGTGCCTGTTATGCCAATGTATACAATACAAAAAATAAGTAGTTTCAATGTATTTATAGAAATAATATGGATGACTCTGTTACATATACCACATTTTGGCCCAATTTTATGTTTCTTATAAGCTTCTAATTTTAAGGGCAGGTAGTATATAAAGCATAGAAAGTTAGATTAGAATTCCAACAAATTGTTCATTTAAACTTTTTTGTAGTTCTTGGCTGAAGACTACACATTAATGGATGTTCTCTGCTATGTTACAAGAGATGATCTGAAATGTTTGAGACTGAGGTAAGTCTTCACAGTTAAATGAACTGTGCTGAGCAGGAGTTGCATTTTGTTACAAGAGAAAATAAGTGATACTAAGGCTCTACTTGTTGTATTGTGCAGTGTTCATTTAAAATAAGGAACACTTTCCAGTGTGTCTTTGTATACTGATGCTGTCCCAATAACAGCTGATACTGTTTAGATTAGTTTAAAATAAGCTTTTCTCTTAAGGAAAGCAAAGGGAGAAGTAAAGTAAATTTTTAAAGTAAAGCTTTTACTTTACACCTGGAGAAACAGGAAAACCCATCAGAGTCTTTCTTTTATTTTAAAAAGTAGAGAGAACAAAACTTCTGTAGTTCATCATCAAACTTCAGAAATACTATTCATAGACTGCAACTAACACTAGACTTCACCTAATCATGCCAGGTGTGTGGGTCACTGCAGAACCAAGTTTAAGTAGAAAAAAACAGAAGTTATCAAACACTTTGTGTGGGCCCAGTCAGTTTAAAAATAAACAACTAAAAAAAGATAATAATTAAATAATATGGCAGGTGCTGAGATTTTTTCATAATGTTGAAAATCTGCTGTGGGTTATGCAGAACCTTTGGCCCAGAAGTCTGAATTCCAGAAAGCGGGCATCTGACAAGAGAAAAGATTGCCCAGTACTATAATCAGAAAAGGACTCTGTTCTCTATTTGAGTATTGCATGTTGAATTTTACCTTTGATCAGCCTTCCCACTGAATCTAATTGGTCAAAACCAGAGCAAGAATATCAGAAGGCAGCTAAACTGGAATGCTTCCAGGCTAGAGAATATCTTTGTTCCTGAGCATCTTTATGATTTTCCTTTACAGAGGAGGAATGCTGTGCATGCTCTGGAAGGCCATCACGGACTTTCGAGGGAAACATGCCTGACACTGAAATTTTTCTTCACTTCTCTGCAGAAAGGAGAAGGTTTCCTTTCAGCACAGGGCAGGTGTGCTGTCAGAAGGACTGTTGCACTTTAATCCAGTATTTGTTTACCAATGTTAAAAACACTGCAGCTTCCTGACTGCTTTTACTCCTATAATCCATAAGGAATCTGTAAACAACCAGCAACCTTATTTTACTTCAAATGTTTTTACATGCAAGTTTTTCAAAAACTAAAAGAAATAAATAAACCCTACCATAATAAACTCATGAAATATTGTAGTTAAAGTAACCAGATGTTAATTTCATGAAAAACTGATGTAAGATTTCATGTGACTCGTAGATCACTGGAACAAAACCAAAATGTGACAACAACAACAACTCAAGTTTCTCTTTCTTTGTAATATATCTCTATAATCTGTAGTAGAGCTTCGTAATTTCAATCATAATTAGGTATTTTTCTTTTAGTGTGCCAGACATAATGGTAATTGTTTTTACCTACTATCCTACATAGTTTAATATTGTTTATTTTTGGTAATTTAAGTTCTATGGTGCATTTGTTTTAGAGCTGTTTATGTACTACTGAACTGTACCAGTTGTATACACCTGAACCATAGTAATGGTAGCTTGTTCTAAAGCTATCTCTGACATACACAGTTGAAAATAAAAAGAACCTAAGATTACATTTTCCAATTTATTTATTTATTTTTTTTTTACTTTAAAACAATAAAGGTGTAGAACTGGAAAATACTGGAATAAAAAAAGAGGGAAAAGTCATATTTCATTATCAACAGAACCTTTCTGAACACATGTTAAAGTTTGGAGTTTGATAATCATGGCATTAAATATTTTCATGTTCAGTCTTAACTCACAGTCCAGGGCTGAACAAAATTCTTCTCTGAGTGATCTACTCGACTTGAGAAATTAATGTCCTGCCTCCATGCATTAAACAGTCATTGTGGCCTGTTGCTTTCTTCTGCTTTTTTTTATGCAATATGTTTTAAAAGAATGGTGGATATTCCCTGTCCATCCAGCATTCTAGCATGGGGTATCATCAGATCCTATGGGGCAGCTGTAAAGACTTCCACTGTGAGTAAGACTTGCCTAGACAAGCACTTCCTTCTTTCTTCATAAGCCTTGGTAATCAGTGAAGAACTTATGCCCTGAATTTTTCTGGTCTAGCAAGTATTTTCAAAGAAAATGAAATATTTTTCTAAACACAAACATGTTGTTTTAACATGCATGTAGTAATTTTTGCTGCCTAAACCACAACAATTATGTATAAAAAGAATAAGCTAAACAAAGAACAGCAGATTAAATAAATTTAGTCAGATATTTTTACTCTGAAGATGGTTCCACTGATGTTCAGGCACAGCTAGATTCAACTCATTCCAAAAATGTAAACTGTGCTTCAGGAGAAACATACCTACCATTTAACAATTTCTGCTACTATTACAGCAGAAAGCTACATTTTCAAGGTAGTGTTTCAGCACTTGAAAGACCAGTAGTGGAGGATGACTTGTAAAACTCACCCATGGAAAAGACCCTAGGACAATCAACTTCTCTAATTTGATTTTTGTTTAAAACATGATCCCTTATGAGTCCATGACTACAGTTTGAAACCCTCTCATTTCATACAGCAGGGATAGACCAGAATGTAATTGCATTGTTTTATGTGTGTGTTGATTCTTCAAAAGCATGCAGCCTGTTCTCTATGACTCAGTACTACCAGCTATTTGTAAGAGAAAGGAGTGTGATCGAGGAATCAATTTAATGTCTCCACCAGATCTAGCTTGGCACCAGCTGGTAATTAATTCTTGTAGCTTGCTGCTAGTTTCTCCAGATGCAAGGTGGGTTCTGCAGAGCTGCTGAGCAATCAGTTCTGTATGCTCCATGGTAAAACTATATCAAGTCTGATCCATGCCTAGGCTGGGCCACATATACGTTACTAGAAAGATCATGAACTGCTCTGAATACGGTTCCCTGAACAGCACAGTTTATCCATCTCTGTACTAGATCTACGCACAAAAGCTTATGTAATCTCTTCACTTTAGACCATTTCATATACATTGTGCCAGACACATTACTTTTTATATCCTCTGACAGAACATGAAGAAAGGGTTTAAGACACAATGCATCAAGCAACTCAGCCTGGGATCTGCTCAGCCTGGCTTCCTGAATATGGTGGTAGGTACTTACAGGGGCCACAAGTGAGGGATTTAAGATTATGTTTTAGTGTAGAATATTGCTGAAGGCAACCTTTTGACTATAGGGCATACCATTCCCTTTGAGCATGGACAGCCTCTTGAGCCTTAAGTAGTGCTGTAGTAATCCAGGGCTCAGGCTCATTGAGAGACACCTTTCCACCTCCATTAAGAGAGCCAGGCAGAATGCAGAAGTGAAAACTTGGCCAAGGCACTTCTGATTTTGGAGTCCCTTGTGCTTTTAGTGTAGAGCCCAGACTGTTCTTGTACCACACAGACACATTCCTGCCCACAAACCACAGAGCACGTTTGTCACCTGAGCCCCAGCTCTTTCTGTTTTAGAGCACAAATGCTTCCTGGTGCACCTCCTTTCCCTTAGAAAGTCTCACTCCCTGAGCTTGGCTGTCTTGTGAAAGGAGGATGTACTGCACAATGACAGAAGCTTTGTTCAGTGTGGTGGGGTCAGGAGAGCTGCATCTCGCTATTTGCTTGGCTGAATGCATAATGCATGATGCAGCTGTGTATCAACTCCTTCACCATTCAGCTGTAGTTCTGATGATTGGTACTACCAGCAAGCAGATGCAAAATGAAATGATGCTTTAATCCAGGCCTGGAACACTTTGCCAGCAACACTTATGCCCTGGAAAGCAGTATAGGGCAAGTTCAGGTCACAAGACCATACAGTTTACAGAAAAGACCACTCTTCACAGAGCCACGCTTCTTAGAAGCCAGCCGCTGCAGGCAGCTTGGGATACGTACCCGGCTGTTAAAAAGCACGTGCAACAACAACGAGACTGCAGCAGCACAGCTCTCTTCCAAATGATGCACCCTACCGCTTAGGCTTGTGAGTTGCCCACCACTCCTCCCACCTACTGTTGAGACACCAGCGGCGAGTTGGTAATCATCCTCAAACCTACTGTACCTAATGAGCTGTGCCATCGCAGCGGCAGCTCCTCCGAGGAACAGCAAACACACCTGGGGAAGCGCGGCTGCACCAGCTCGCCCGGAGCTCTACGGGCCGCCCGCCGCCTCCTAACAGCCGCTGTGGGCGGCGGAGGCTCGTACCCGCGAGGGGCGGCCGTTATCCGTCCGTGGGCGCCGGGCCCGCCCTCACCTGCTCCTGCGGCCGCCAGCGGGGGAGCGGGGACGTGGCGTTCTCACCTGCCCGGGGCCGCGGATCCGCGGGGCGGAGCAGCCGCGCTCGGCTCGGAGAAGACATGGCGGAGGCCGCGGGCCGGAGCCGGCGCCCCGCAGGTGAGGCGTTGCTTGTGGTTGGGGTGGCGGGGGGTCACCGGGTGCGGCGGCTGCGGGCGCCTCTGTGCACTCGGCCGCGAGGCGAGGGAGCACGGCGGGGCCCTGCGGCGGCCTCCTTCTCCCGCAACAGGTGCGGGGGCGCCCCGCGGCTGGCCGTGCGCCGGGCTGCGACCGGCTTTCCTCTTTCCCTGCTGTTCCTCTCCGCCAACCGCAGACCCGGCCCGGGGCCAGCGGCTGGGGCGGCCCCACACACGGGCGCTGCGGCCGGGCTCGAGCCGAGCCGAGCCGTGCTGTGCCGGGTGGGGGCGGCGCGTCCCGCTCGACCCCCGCCGTAACGGCGAGGCTCCTACCGCAGTGGGTGCGCGCCGTCGTGCCGGGGACACCGCTTATTGTTCTGAAACCTTCGGCGTTTAGGGCTCGGTGTGCTGCGGGGCGCCGACACTGCGGTGGGGCTAACACAGGGGTGCCGGGGCGCGGGAGTCCAGGGTGTGCGGAGCCAGCGTGTTTCGAAAGGGACTCGAGGTAGCGGGAGTCCCGCAGTTAGGGTGAGTAACTACGGCATCCAGTTAACGGGGACGAGGTAGGCCCTTCCCTGGCGTGGGAGAAGGGGTGTCTCGGTGGAGTTAAGGTGCCCCGCAGCCGCGCTGCCTCTCTGAGGCAGGCCTATGGCCTGCGCCCCGCGGGGGGGCCGGCCGGTCTGCGGGAGCCCGGCAGTTTGGTTGCCGTTCCGAAGCGACGGGCTTCTGCAAGCCTGTATTTCCTTTAAGGAAAGCAGTGACTTGTCCTTGCATCCTTTCTAAGAAGGGGTGTATGTTAAAAGAGCGTTTTCGGATGCTTTTATTTTGTCCTAAGGGCAAGGAGGGTGAAGGGAGGAGAGTTTGGCTTACGCAAGCAGATCGAGTGCTGTATCACTGTTGTAGGCACAGATGCTGTTTGCTTTCGCAGGCAGTGGAGGGGTTGCCTTTCTGGCATGTTCACTGGGAGTGCTGCTTGCTGGACTGTGAAGTCTGACTCCAGCTTTTGGTCCTTTTTCTTCTTTCCTCTTTTTACCTCCTTCCACAGTACAATTCCACTTGCCCTTTGCCAGTCCTTCACTTTTCTAACATACATCCAAGTTTATCTCTGACTCAGAGTGAGGTTTTTCATCAAAACAACATATGAATATGCCATATGGCTGTTGATTTATGAACTGTTTCCACAGTATAATGTTAATACATATTTTGTATAACGTGGGCATGCAGTCACAGGCAACAACTGTGGGCAGACCCATCCACATACTGTCTTGAATAAAGTTAGAAATGCAGTGCTTTTGCTTAGAAAGCCTGTTTACAAATCACTCCCAGCTGTCACTCTAAAGTTCAGCTTTGGAAAGGATGTGCATCTGTCATCCTGTATGTTTCAGAGTTTATAACTACATTAACTTCACTTTCCACAGGAAAAACTGGTTGTCAGTATGTATTTTTAAATCCATGTTTAAAAAACTCTTTTTAAGTTCTCTACCTTATATTGTTGATGTGATTTAGTTTTTTAAAATCTGTGTTATCAGTCTTTTCTTCATAATTTACCAAAACTGGAGGCTAACTTCCAAGTGATACATATTTTACATATGCATGGCTTTAAAAGCACTTACCTGCCTAGATTTATCCCGGCTTTGGTTTGTGGTTTCATCTTATGTTACTGAGTTAAACTTTTACTCATCATGACATATTTGTAGACAGGAGGTGGATCTGCTTGCATGACTTGTTGAGTATTTTGAGTTTAAATTTTGTCCTGTCAAAGTTCATTCAGAACTTCCTCATGTGTGAAGTGCAAGAGTTAAACATCTACTGTTAAACATCTACATCTCTTTGTTGTCTGTTGAGGTTCTTCTGAGTTATCACAGGAGCTGCTTTCCAGGTGTTCATAAACAGGAACACCCTCTTAGTGTGGTGGGTAGTTGCTCCTTGGCTGTTTGGCCTGTCTGTTAGCCATCAGATGTGTGTGCCCAGGGAGGGCCGGGTGGATGGCTTCAGCTGTGGTCTGCTTTGCAAGTGAAATGCCGGTGTCTGGATCCAGCTGCTCAGGAAGGTCAACCTCCTGTCCCGGTTTGGTGAAGTCACCTACTGGTTGACTTATTGTTCCTGTTTAAAAGGCAAAACAAATCAGGTAAATAGCTGTATGTGTGCTGCGATGTTTGGTATTTTTTTCCTCCCTCCTGCGGCTAGATATACAAACTCCCAAATCTGATGGTGGGGAAAGCTTCAACAGCACCATGGACTTTGCAGAGAGATGTTACAAAGGGTAGATCCCTCTGTTGCTGGGTAGGTGGTCTGCTGCACTTAACTAGCTTTCTTCAGGTGAGTGTTTCATTACCATGGTGAGGTGTTTTTTTTTACTCTGCTGTTCATAAATGCACAGATAGCAAAAGGAGTGCAGTGCTAAGGGGTACACTAACTTGAACCAGCTGGAATTTTTTAATCATAGGTCCTTGAGCATCTTGTAGTGCTAACCAGCTTTTCAGTGATTCCCGAGATGAGAGGGGCCCTCTTGTGGGGAATATCAAGTAGAGAAGCTTCTAAGGCACCTAATTTTCTGGCTACCCACCCACAAACATAGATGTGTCTCTGCGTGAGGGAGCTCCCCGCGCATGCTCCGGGCCAGCTCCGTGCATGGATGGTGGCTTGCTTAGGTGCTTGGCTTATTCCAAAAATCTTGAATGATTTTGGATACTTTTCTAGCTAGCATTCTCTTCTAAGTGAGTTTAATATTATTCTGTTCTTTCTGCAGGAAAGCAGGTCACTGCTTTCAGTGGTATCAGTGCCAGGCAGCTTATTACAAGCCGAACGCTGAGGTGATCTCTTCTTAGCAGCTGGGGAGACTTTTCATCTGTTGCTGCTGTATCCTTGTGACTTCTCTATTTGAGAATAAATTACGTTTTAGCTTATTGTGGAGTTTTGGTGTGGTTTTTACTGGTTAGTTTAACGGATAGATCATGGGGGGAACCACGAGGGTACAGGGGTACAATAGGTAGGAGCTTAAAACGCCATCTGGTTTGCGGCGGCGTCTTCCCTCGGAGGAATTTAAAGGTTTTTTTGGCACACGCTCCCATGCCCTCCGAGGGAAGCTGCGGCTCTGCCGAGCACAGGGCTCCGCTGTGTTCTCCCGTCGGGGGCGGCGAGACTCACTCTCGCCTGCGGGTGCCGCCCTGAGCGCGGCTTATGCGCGGTTGCCAGCACCAGGAGGGGCGGCCAGACGAGTCTCCCCGCTCCGGGCGGTGCACGACCCGGGTTAGCTGCTGCTTCGAGAGCAGCTCGGCTCTGCTCGGATTTTGGAGGCCAGGCAACAGAGCGCCACGGAGTAAGGGGGACTTGCAGCAACACGGCGGTACTGTATACTTACTGATGGTAGAAGTGTTGGAAGCGTCTCCGAGCACTCTAATTTCCATCCATAATAATTTAAATGTCAGCACCGTTGTGAATGTTTCCTGTCTTTTAATAAATTGAGAATCTGTAATTATTCTGTTGCCATCCCTCCCTGATTAAAACCTATTCAAAATTAGCAATTCTGTACCAGATTTTACAATTCTTTAATTTGCCTTATGTTAATTTTAGCGTTTTTCTGAATCAGTACTGTAGGTCTTGCTGCAGGTGCATAGACTCAGATTTATCAGTAGTTTATTGAATTAAAATGCTACAACTAAATTAAATTTAAAAGTGTGGATAAGAAGGTTAAAATCCTTGCAGATGCCATCCCTCAGCTTTAGGAGTCTGCTAAAGTGCTGTCTCTTGGATTCTTTCACTGGTCAAGTAATGTTTGTGTAAGGACTGCACACTGTGGAACAAGCTTTTTGATGTGTATATTGTGTATTGTAAGTCAGGCTCTCTCTGCCTGCCTACTTCCATAACTACCAGTGCGGGAAAGGGGCAGGGAGGAAAGAAAGATAAAACACAAAAACAACCATCACCACCCCCCAAAACAAAAATCACAACAACAAACCAAACAAAAACAAAACCCCTAACACTGCCACAAAACGCCTTCATAGTTCATGAGATATCAGTCCTGTTTAATGATGCTGAAGCAGTTGGTGGAAGTGCTACTTCCCCTACAGGAAGAGAGCTTCTAACATCTAGCACCAGTACTACGCGTTGTCATTTTACTTGGGCTTCATATTCAAAATGGGTGTTATTTTGTAGGTGTTATTTCAAACTGTAAAAATCGTAAGTTTACACTAATCAGAGTCGGTTCTGATTGATGGTTGGTTTATTACTATCACAGATAAACAAGTTTAATACTTTACAGCTGAAAATTATTTGTGGTATTAAAGGTAATTAAATATCATCAGTGCAATAATTGCCTCAGTTATGTAAATACTGTATAATCTAGCAGCAACATATTTTCTTTTCCACTTGAAAAAGTGTGCTTAAGCCTGGATCCACAATACAAGCCACAGCGTGCTGCTAATTTTGTTGTGGTAACTGCACACCTGCCTTTCCTCCAGGAAGGAGATCTCCTATATGTGACTTAAACAAATGCAGTGAACTGCTAGGAGCTGTGGCAAGACAGACATATTATATGTGTTTAAAGTGAAAAAGACTTTTCATGAAAAGATGGTGCATTTGTTAAACTGGTTCAGATTTAATTCTACAGCTGTTCCTTAGCATTGATTCTGGAGTCATGCACATTTGTTTTTATTAAAATCAATCTTTGCTTTCATTAAAATAAGTAGAAAGTATATTTATACCCTTTGTGTCTTTGGAGAAAGCTATTGAAGATATGTATACTAGGAGATCTGTCAGTGTCTGTTAAGATGACAGATAGGGGGTAGCTGCCTCACTATTCAGATGGATGGAGTTAGCAATCCTAATTCCTGTTGACTTTGAGATTCTTCAGAGATATAAGTGATGGCATGATTTATGCACCAGACATAGTCACTAGTAAGACTAGATTA
>JBCJKH010021803.1:7664-21747 GCA_039877255.1 Loriculus beryllinus
TCCCTGGCAGTGTTCAAGGCCAGGTTGGACAGAGCCTTGGGTGCCATGGTTTAGTGTGAGGTGTCCCTGCCCATGGCGGGGGGCTGGAACTGGATGAACTTAAGGTCCTTTCCAACCCAAACTATTCTACGATTCTATGAAAAGACAACCAAGGTAATAGCTCATATTTTTAATGCAAACAAGGACTGAAGGAAGAACTTCTTCCAAAATAGATGGTATCTGAGAAAAGGATATTTTTAAGTCTGCATCCTTTGATTTCGTATTTGGAGTGTCTTCTTCAGCAAAAAAAAATGTCTTGCCTGGGCTAACTATGCTATGCAGCTCTCTTCCATAAGCCATCTCCCACTGCTGTGCTAGAACCAGTGCATCGGAGCTGCAGGTCCTGCTTACTCCACACTCACAATCCCCAAGGTCTCATGTTTGGCTATCATTCCATCACAAATCCACCACACCACAAAACTCCTATGTTGCTTTCTGCTATAGGCAGCATCTGCCTATTTTGCATTTTTTGAGTAGGTATGGAGTAGCACAGCCTTCTTGCACCTGCTTTGCATTGCAGAAAAGGTTAATGTTCAACCCTAGATTGAAGCAACCTGGCTTTGAGCTCTCAATTATAAGACACAACCAAGTACACTTTTCTAAGGTGAGAGAAGCTGATGTGAGAGAACACAGCTGCATAAGGGATGAGCGATTCACTTTCTTATGCCTGATGGAAAAGTCAATGTCTTAAGTGTAATGAAGTTTATGAATTATGGGATGAAAGAGATGGATCTTTCATTTGAAGAAAAAAGAATGCAGCTGACATTCGGGCTTGTGAGGTGACTGTTTATGCACTCCACAGTTTAACAAATAGCATAACAATATATAGACATTGATTTTGGAAGTTAACATAACGATTTCATATACAGTAGCTATTATAAAGCAATGTATTGTTTGGGTTTTGTCAGCGCCCAGCAATAACTGGTTATTTACTGTCTCCCTGCACAAAAGGAAAGTTGGCAGGGGTCCTAACTTGAAGTCAGTCATAAAGACTCATTTTTAAACGGTAAGAGATCCTCAAATATGCTACTTTACTTAAGCCTTGTGAAAATCAGTGCACATTTCTTCAGAGATCTAAATTGTAGCTTTATATCTCTGAGCCTCAGTTTACCTTTACAGCCCAGGTTGCGAAGTCAAGACAGGAGGACAACTCCTTCTATTCATGCACCAAAGCACCTCTGGCATGATCTTTTGCTGCTCAGGGCGTAGCTCTGTGAGCCAACAGAACATCGAGGACATGCTGTTAAGCCTCATGCATCATCTCACACAATACCCCTCACACACTTATCAAACTCCCTTTTAGGACCAGGTAGACACTACGCATGCTTCGTCTGATTTCAAGGCTACTCAGATGCTAAACTAGAGATTAGACAATATCTAACTACCTATTCATAGCATCAACCTTACAGCCTTTCTCCTCCAGGGCTCTTTTTCCTACATACTTATAAAGAGTATAATTTCCCTTTTTCATGCTACTTTTGATAGGATGAGTAAGCAAAGCTCTGCTGGTCTCTTTGTATCAAAGGCTCTTCCTTTTCCAGACTTCTAGCCCTTTGTTCACTTGTATCACACAATTAGTTGCTTTCTTAGCAGTCAAGCATAACTCACACAAAAGTTGTTCCATTAATTCTACACAGGCACAGTGACCATCACAACTAGTAAACTTTAAGAGGAGCAGTAAAACTTAAATGCACAAGCTTACACACCTATGTTTCATTAGGATCTATGGCATGAAGTACCATCTTTTTCCTTTATACTTGGTTTCCAGAAAGGCACTGCTTGCTCAGGACCTCGGCTCAGATGAGAGAGCCCATCTGATTCTACAAACACAGGACCAAAGGGAGCCTCATAATATAAGCAATTCTTTCCAGTACTTACTCTCTATGTACCCAGCAGCTTAGTTTTACAAGAACTTGTAGAAGTCAACAACAAAAATTTCCTAAAGATTTCTTAGACAAAAATTGCTTGTTTAGGATAAAGGATTAAGATGCAACAAAAAGTCTCATACTTAATATCAAAACTTAGTGCAAGGTGCACACACCACTGATACAAGGTTAAGCAGAAAGCACCCCATCAGCCAAGCACACAAGATACAAACCAGGGACACATTCAAGCCACACTGAGAAGAACAGCACAAAATAACTTACTCTTTGTGGGGCTGCTTTAAATAGAGTTACAACCCTCAGCAAGGTGGCCACAGGTGTAGTTATGAGCCATTAATTACTTGGTTGCCTCAGCTGGAACAGCTCAGGTCTCAGCTCAGGAGTCTAACACTCATCAGTTGAGGAACACAGTGATCTAAGAACTGTTGCTTTGTCCCACTTCTAGATCTCCCTTTTTGCCTTTTCCTTCAGCTTCTCTGTCTCTTACTACTCCTTTTCTTCTTTCTGTTTCTCAGAATTTTTGCATTCTTTTCACAAAGTGGACAGGGAAGGGATTATTTGGGATGCAGTGACCTGCTTGTCTAAGCCAGGTTGCTGATGGCTTTTTAAAGGCTCCCAGTTCAGAAGCTGTTATAAAAGATCTATCTATGTTGATAAACAAAAGAAGTTCAATGAGAAATCACTGTCCCCAAGGCCAACAGTTTGAGCCTGGTTGGTATCCTTCTGCTCACTGAGGGCTGGTTGTTCTTGACGGGCCATGTTAAACCTACAATGGAGGTGGCTCTCAGTATTTCCCAGGCATGCTGTGGCCTTAGACAGAAATAATTAGCAGAGGCAAATCCACCTGGAAGCCCACTAGCTCCTTTTCTATGCTTCTTTCACTCCTGGTGGCCATCCTGAGTCATTAGATACCTTGGCTTTCCAGTGACTGGGACAAATATACACATCATGGAGGGTCTGGCATGTGCTTTTATCACAGGCAATTTATAATTATTATACTGTTAGAAAGTGGAAGAAAGGCTTTCTTGTTAGAAATAGGAGGGAAGGAGCTGCATGCCACAACTGCTTTTCCTTTTTAATCAGTTTTAGGGGCACTCTCCATTTAGGAAATTCCCACAATGAACCATGTGATGGGGTGAGATGCCATTGAATACATGGAGAAGATGATAACTGTTTACCTAGCTATCACCCAGTGCCCCTGCCTCTCTCCTGCACTGAGATACTGGGCACATGGTGTCTAAAATCCACCATTTTTGCTGATACAGGTTTTCCAAGTGGCTGTGCCTGATGATTTGGGGCCAGGAGTGCGAGGGAAAGAAGCATTGCCCTGCAAAGCCAAGAAAGGTGTTGGGGGGCAAAGGGTCGGGAAGGAAAAGCAAGGCTGATGCTGAGCGTGTGAGACTGAACATGCATGTTTTGAATCCTGGCTTCATGGGGACTTGCCAAATTGCCACTTGTTTAGGTCTAAAGAGATAGTTGGTTATTTCTCGTAGGTCAAGTGTATCAGACGCAATTCTTTCCTGAGTTGGGTAATGCAAAGTTCTGTTACTTAGTGGAAGTTGTGCATCTCTCTGAGGACAGTGGCTGTGTGGTGAGACAAAGACTTGCCATCCTTTGCATGGGAGGGATGTTAAGAAAATAGGCATTTAAAGAGTGAAATGACTTGTGCAGACTAATTCAGTGTGTGTGCAGATACAGGCAGCATCTGTGGATGTATGCACCAGTTGGTTCTCTCTGATGCATTCGGTGGTTTAAGTCACACCAGCCAAACCCCAGGCCCAGCGGTTCTTCCTTCTTTGAACAGTCCATGTCCTTTTTCTTTTAGCTTGCACAATCCTACTGCTCTTGGATGGTGTCAGAGAAGAATCACCATTCTAATGCTCTTTCATTTGTATGATTTACTATACCTCACATCCAGCTGCCTGCTCTTGTGGGCACGGGTAGAATCAGAGCCATGTCTGTTCTCTGTGTGTAATAGCAGAGAATTAGGATTTCTACATGAGATCTTGGGACCTAAAGAATTGTAGCCATACTGGAGATAATCTGGCTTGTAGCTACAGAAGCTCTGGTCTGGTACTACTGGGTCAGCAAGGAGTTTGGTGTTGCACCTTCAATGAATCTCTTTTATTCTCACTCTTCTTTCTGCAAGAAAACAAAGCTTTGAAACTGCTCAAATATTGTTGAACCATGTGTAATTTTGCAGCGTTTGTTCCAGGCACACTACAATTTTTGCCATTTAGTGATTACCTTAAAATTCTGTGAAGCCTTTTCCCATGTGCCCTTGTGCAGCGCTTTGGGAGATTGTCTGATGTGAAAGGCACTATTACACATTGAACTGATTATTGTTGTTTGTTGCTGTTAACACAGAGAAGAAACCCTCCTGGCAGGGATACAACTTCTTTGCTAATAAGTATTCATAATTTGTATCTCAGCAAAAGATGTAAACATATATTATCATTAAATAGGCTGTAATTTTAATTGCCTATAAATGTTATTAATTCTGATTGTGATTATTCAATAGGTAATAAAGATAAAGGCTGTCAAAATTAATTAAGTACATATTCATTAAATTCAAGGTAGCTTCAGTTTCTTTATTGCACAAATACAATTAACACTTAATCTGAATCTCAGTAAGTTACACAATCATGTGACTCAAAATAAAGGGAGGATACAACCTTGGCCTTTTACTTTTTACATGGGAAAACATTAATGATGCTGACATTGGAGACAATTAGACAGTGTCGGCCAATTGTTTTTAGTCAGCTTTCTCTCACATCTGTGGTGTCTACAAGCAAGAAGGGCCATTGTTTCTGCAGGCCTCCGTCGCGCTTTGGCTCTTTGTGCTAACCGTCAATCTCTTGCTGAATATCAAAGCTGTGAGGAAATTAGAACAGACCAGCTCTACTGCACCACACTAAAGCTTAGCAGGGTGCATCCACTATGCTACTAATTAGGCAGTGGCCAACAAAATAACCTGTCAATGTGTGCTTGCCATTTCCCACACACCTGCATTTCATACACTAATAAGCGTACAGCCAGGGAGAGAAAGGGATAACTGCTGAAGTGTGAAAAATGAACAAAATATAACAATGTTTCTCTCCCCACCTATACTACTGCCAATTACCATTTAACATTAGGTAGAATCAACATGTCGGAAGAAATACAATACAGTATCTGAAACTAAAGAGGGAGTAGGAAGGGGCAAAGCCACACATAGCGAGTGTATTAATGTTTGCTGGAGAACGTTGTGCTGAGTGGAATATCTCCTTATTTGTATAAACCAGGAGGTTGAAAATGATCATTATTAGGCTTTTTCTATTCACTTCAACCCTGAGAGAAATCCATATTTTTGCTGTTTACCAAAAAACCATGAATAAACACCATAGCAAATGACATCCGGTGCTCTTATAGCAGACACATCCTTCACATGTACTGATGTGGCTAAACCAACACAGACTAATCAAGCTCCTGGTCTCCTTCTTCTTTACTTTCATCCAGTTGGTTGCAAGCCTCTTGGAAGCTTCCATGCACCATCCTTCCACATTATAATTCCTTTGTTTAAAGTCATATCAATCAGGATGTCAGTACTAGCTTGCCTGGTGGACTTATTTAATTTGTGCTATTATTCTGTGTCATGAATCTTTTCCCTACCAAACACATGGTTAGAAAACTTCCAGAACTGACTTTTCAGACCGAATGATAAAAATATACAAAACTGTTCTGTTATTACTATTATGTAAGGGGGAAGAGGAATGCTTATGCAGTGATTACAAATATTGTGTTTGGAAAGAGCTCATCCTCAAAATACAGAAATCAGTTTCATTACAATGGTTATAACATAGCATCACTGTGAATTCACACAACTCCCACTTACAAGCCTTTGTAAATTGCTAGGTTTTGTACAATAGTAGCTCGCACACCATATATTTCTTTCCCTTTGCTTTGATGCCTGATCAGACTGTGAGAGTGATGATTTAGAAGTGATATGCACTGAAAACAAAGCAGAGCAGAAGTAAAGATATTAAGTCAGGTGCAAAACACCCGGGGCCAAACTGTTAAAGCCATTGCCTCCGCTGAGGATCTGGCTTGGCTGAATTCAGCACTTTAGATTTGGAGCTGTTTATATTTTTTCTCTCTTTGCACAAACCCAAGGAGTATAAATGCAAATCTACTCATATGAAACACAGCGATTCCCGTGTAGGACTCCCTCCCCCTCCATCCTGATGCACATACTTAAATTCACCCTTAATTTCTTTTTCCTGTGGGCTTAAGCTTTTGTGGATCAGGTAGATGAATGGCAGAATTCCCTTCAAAAAGAGATTTATAGACGTATATCACTCCTTTGCAGCCGTTCCTACCAGCATTTTCAATGTATAGCTGTATTTAAAGCACAAAGTAAACCCCAGAAGGGCCGATGCAATGTGTGGATGAAGCTGTTTTTCCTCTACAAGAAAAATCACTTCATCTCAATATGTAGGAGAAATGACTATATTGTGATGCTATCCTTGATGGAAATCATGCAATAAAGGCCAATATTCAAATGGTATTTGTTAGATACTTTTGAACACCACTCTGCCTTTCATTAGACTTTATCCAGGAGCAGCATTTTCAATTATAAATAAAAACTTTCTCCGCCTCTTCCCACTTGAGCTCAAGTACAGAAGGCCCCTATTTAAAATGCAGCTCCCGAGCAGGCCACCAGGCCGCCTGTTCAGCTGCCAGTGGCTTTTGTGTACAAAGATGTTAATTGGTCCTAATCCCCTCCTAGAAGCTGTTTTGGTAGCCTGACCTGGCACCCCAAAGGACACCTTGGTGTGAAAAACTAAAGGGCCCATTGAAAAGAGAGTGAAAAGCAGCACTGAGCATTCCAACACATTTTAATTTCAGGAATTGAAAAAAAAAAAGGAGAGAGAAGGGAGGGTGTAGCCAGAGGGGTTACGGTGGAAGGGGGGATGGCACACATCATCTTGCTGATTCTGAATCGGTCGTGCAAAGCTTTAGTAACCGTGAAGTAAGCTCTACAAACACCCTCTCCACATGCACACACACAGAAAAATAAAGCTGAGGGGTAGTTATATTTGAGCTCCAGGTTTGGAGCCTTCTTCCATCTTGTTCTTTCTAATGCCCTAACTGCGTTTCAGAGAGCTGGAGAAACCCAAAAGCACCCAAGGGTTTAGCATCCCTTCTTCCATCCTTCTCCAGAGGAGGTGGGTAAGTCCAGGCCGAAGTCTGTTTCCCAGTGTATTCTGCTGATCCATTGTGTGGCACAAATAAACATCCAGGAGCTGAAGTAGCAGAGACATTTTTATTAGGCACTTCCAGAGCAGCCAGGGACAAAAAGAAAAGAGAAGGATGGAAAAAGGGGGAAAAGGCAGCTATTATGGCAAACTTATAATCAAATATGCACAAGAAATATTAGATATCAACACTCCCCCTTAGGAAGTTGTAAAATGCTATCTGTTCAGCAGGCCATTGTACAGAGTGTACATTTACAGCTTGGGTGGTAAATTATGCTAATAGAATGCACAAACCTCAACCGTGAGGTTTTGAATTTTTTGACACAGTTCACAGATCAACTTCATAGGTCAAAGGAGTTTGCCTCCCACAGCCTGATAAAGTAGGAAGATATAGAGTGTGTGTGTATTATTATAATGCTGAATGCAAGTTTGCAGGTACAATACATTTGGTACATTTTCATCCCTGCGTTTGCTCATAATGAATATTTTTCACTAGACACTGCTCCAGGCAAGGGCAAAACACTTAGGAGACTCTTTTCATGGAAGTGTTTCAAGGTGTTGAATGTAAGAACCCGGTAATAAAAGCTTCCATAGCACATCAATGTACACAGAAGGGAAACTACAGTAGCAATTCTTTCACCGAAGAGCAACTCCTCAGATGTACTTTTTCATGAGCATTTGCACAAGAGAAAAAACCAAGGCATTCCTTAACCAGCAGAGATTTGCTGCTCAAAGAACAAGGATCCATCATTAGAGATGGGAGGTGAAGACAAAGACACGACACTGGCACAATTACCATTAAACAAACCAACCAACCTCCCGAACACAAAATGCTGAAGAAATGTGGAGTATCTGTTTGGGGAGAACAGCAAAAAGTGGTGCATTGTCCTGTCCATCTCCTAAAGCGCTTTTGGTGATGGAAAGGATGCAAATGAGATTATCACATTTCCCAGACTCACATTAAAAAAAGCAGTATTTTCTTCAATGTCAGATAAAGAGAGGCTAGCTACCAGAAATTAATCTTGTTCACTTACCTCAAGGTGTGGTTTTGGTACAAATGACTGATTTTCTGCTCTGATCATGATAAAAGTAACTCTTTCTTTGGCTCAGCCCTTTCTGGGTCAGCTGCTTAAAAATGTTAAGGTAAGGTATAACTCAGAAACAAGGCAGGGCCACAAAAGCACCTTAAGAGATGGATGGAAAAGCAAGATGATCAAGCTGGAAAAACAATTCCCCCAGAAGCTGAAGAAATAAATGACTGAAAACGTCAAAACTTTGATGCATGGGGAGAAAAAGGTGGAATAGCATTCCTTTTCCCACAATTTTCCATGTGTCATTTTAAAGCATGCAGGTGGATTTCAATGATTTTGGATGTTCTGTGGACTTATTTCTGTTTTAATTTACTTCTTAGCAATAAAATCAAAGGCAAGAAGAAAGAATTCGAAGTGGCTCAAGCAGCCAGGGTAAGTGACAGGGTGTTTCCATGTGATGTGCTGGAGGAGCTGCGCAGCAAGCACAGAGCATCTGCCTGTGGAAAACTGGGCTATTTGAGGAGTTTCAACACAGAAAAATAACCCCAGAATCAGTCCTGCAGACCTAGATCTCAGCCTCAAGTCGCCTACAGGTGAATCGTGATGTGTCTCTTGAATTTATTATTCACATAAGTAAGGTGAGCAGGGCTTGTTCCAGGGGCATCCGCATATAGTCCTTATTATAAAGCAGGCCTGAAGTCGCACAAGGTGAGGCAGCAGAAGAGACTGAGCAAACTAACCCCAGAAATCCTGCTGCAACCCCCCCTGTGTCTCCCCAAACTCTGCAAACGTCTCTGGAGCTGCACAGCATCAGAGCAGAAGGCACAGTTTACCTCAAGGCAAGGGCTTTCCCTGAGAACCACAGCAGAACATTAAGCAAAGAAAAAAAAAAATAGTCTTTATTTTCAAGGTGATTTTAAAGTAACTGCTCCAGAGCACCAAACAGCTCCTGTTTTTTTCACTGGACTGCTCAGAGAAAGCTTTCAGATGAAGCCATGCTCATGAACTGTTGCTGGTGTGTGTGAATCTGTGCTTTCTACTCAGTATTACTGCACTGAGAGAAAAGCTAAGAGGGAGAGAAGTAGCCTCAGAAAACCACTCCAGCCTCTTCGGGGAGGTGAGTGTATAGTGAATATGTCAAACTTTTTTTTCTCCCCATTCCAATCATTTCCCTCCACTCCCTCTTACATTTACAGCTTTAGCAGTATTTCAATCCTGTTAATGTATGTGTGCTGTAAATGTCACAGGGGTTAATCTCTACCAAGCTTTTAAGAAAATAAATCAGCATTTCGACTGATTTGATACTTAAAAAAAGTTTCCACCCACTCTTCCTTTCTTCTCTTGACATGGCAGGAGGGGTATTAAACTCTGGGTGAGCCTATAAGAAACTGTTGGGTATTTTCTGCTATCCCTGCCAGGTGGCAAAGAACCACAAGAGTATACAACTCCTTTTTTTGCAGGAGATTAGTAAAATAGAAGGATTCCTAAATGAGGGCCTGATCCTGCTGGGTACCGTCTGTCCCCTTGATTTCTGTAGTAACTGTGAAAAAAAAAAGCCAACCCAAAAGCCAAAGATTAAGTGAAGAATTTAAATGAAAGGGAAAAAATAAAGGAGGCAAAGCATGCAGCAGGCTTCCTCGCCCCCGTTGTTACACCCACGAAACTTTGAGCTACGTGCTCCATAGCCTCCGAAGTTGCATTTTTCGGCCTTTGAATTTACATTTGTGGCTTTTCAGGGATATTGGTGAAAACCTCAACCACACTCAGCCTGCTTAAATCACCTCTGGAAGAGCGCTGCTCGCACTAAATGTAACTGAAGGCGTGGGAAGGGCACAGCTGTGGAAGGCAGCACATTTCCAGGGTGCAAAAAATGTCCTTGTGAATGTCAGCAACCGGCAAAGCCGGACGGGTGGGAAGGAAGGGTCCTGGTGTATGTGTGATGCTGGCTGCTGTGGTGGAGGGAAGAAAGACACACCGTGAGTAGTATCCAAAGCAGCAGCAAGCACAGCTCCCAAGGGCCCTGCTCCACGCTGAGCCAGGTACATGGACATGAACCATGTCTCGTCCCTTGTGAGGGGACTTGAGTCAGCTCTAGCAAGCAGAATAGAGTTAGAAGAACTGCCAAACTAACCTTCAGAAGGATCCAGACTATCACTGTCATGATTTTATTGACAGAAATCCAGAGACTAGTCAAGCAGGCAAATAATAGAGATGTTTTCTGCACACCCCATGTGCATCAGTGAGATAGACTGCCCATCCTCCTGCTCCAAACAGAAAACATTAGTATCTGCAGTTTAGAAATGGGGAGATCTAATCAAAGACCTGGCACATGACTTTCAGAAATAATCTGTCACAGAACAGAACATAGAGTGTTTAAAACTTGGGAGCTTTACACTATGTACAGAGAGCCCTCCAAAACCTGTTGGCATTGAACACAGGGCTAAGAAACCCTGTTAAAGGAGGTGTTACAAAACTCCAGGGTGTTTAAGCTCTCACATGGGGTATGCTGTCCTCCAGCTCAGGCTCAGATGATAACAGTGGTTTCTGTACATCAGTGAATTCCTTCTCCAAAATCTCCATTCACTTTACCTTTTTCCACAAGTCTGGCAGCATCAAAACATGTAGTTTTTCTCAAACGGATTAAGAATGAAGTGCCAAACCCCTCCTTGTTCTCCCTAAATAACTTACAGACCCAGGAAACAGTGAATACCCAGTGAATACACAGTTTAAGGAAACTGAACCTACATCTGCCCCCAAAAGCACAGCAAAGGTAGAGGATGTAGATTGGCTTCCTGTATTTGCATTTCCTTCACACAATGAGTGGATCTAGTTACATTTGTTTCACCTTTCAGCTATTTCTCCAATTTTCCTTTCTGAATGGAGGAATTTATCCCTTTTTTTTCTCCCAGAGTCAATGCTGGAGAGGGAAGCAAGGAAGTTATCAAAGGGGGGAGGGTGGGGAGAACAGCCTAGCCAGAGCTAAGGCTGTAATTACTTTAGAAACATAAAGGTCTATTCTCTCATTGCTGAAAAAGGGGAATTACACACATAACTTCCATTAACATTAATGGGACTCACCTACATAAATCCCTGGTACATCAATGGGAGAATAGATCCTGTATGACTATAGGTACTGTTTACTCAAAGGAAGTGTGTACCAAAGCATACAGCCTAAATCAGGATAGAGTGGGTGAAAGCTCTACCTTACTCATTTCATTGTCATTTGCTTTTGAAGGGCAATTATCAAGAAATTATTAGGTACTGGCATCTTAATATCATGCTCTCCTGCCTTTTTACTTCTTGTCTGACAAAGGCAAAAGCTGACAGAATGTAAAATATTTCCATAATGGATTTTTTTCCTACTTGTTTTTCAGGTATTCCCCCAGGTTAGTTTTCTGCAAACAGACACAGACATCATTTGTGTTTATCCTCCTCTGCCTTGTCCCTGTGCACGATTGCGAAGGCTGAACTAGTTTATAGCCAGCGATGTATTTGGGAACTTTCCATGGATTTATGAGAGAAAGAATTTGCTTTTTGGGGGGCTGTTTCTTTTTCCCCCGATTGATCTGCTATTCAGAATGGTTACGTGAATGTCTTGCATGAATGTCTTGCATGAATGTCACTCCAGAGACCGCACATAGCAAGGGATTTAGCGTTCACTTTTACTGTTACACAATGCAACGACATCTCATTGGCTCAGTACAATCATAAGGAAGAAAACTGGGAGCACCAGCTACTTGCAATGCTTTGGATTGCTCCAGATTTTGGAGTGGTACAACAAGATTAAAGGATATTGAGAGCAATTCTGGCACTACAGATCACTGTCCGAAGCTTTATGGCTATAAAAGTTAAGCTCCATTAAGTTTATAGACTTACTCTGGCAGGCTGTCTCAATGCACTGCCAGAACCCACACCCTGACAGGGGGGTTTAAACACAGCAGAGTCCCAGCAGCTGTCTTGCTACCGAAGAGATTGCCTATATTCCCAAAATAGAGATCTCAAAGTACTGACTGGTTCATCCTTATTTGGATATTATATAACTTTAGGGGGTTTTGTTGTTGATTTTGGGTTGAAGAGGTTGGTTTTCAGTTTTTTTATTTCAGAGACTGCAAAATTCATCCACAAAAAGAGCATTTCTGTTTGGAGGAAGTGGGTATCACCTTCACCCAGGAATTCAGTGCAGGGGAAATACCATTCAGTGTAGGACCCCTGACATGCACTGCCAGTGAGCTGCCTCCACACTTCTTCCTTTCTTGCTCCTCCCTAGTCTGTATGGAAATCAGTTGACTGTATGGGTTTGGGATGGAATGCCTTTACCTGCTGTTGCAGGAAGGTTTTCTCTCTGTAAGGGACTCTTTAGCTAGCTTGTGGTGCTATGCATCCCATCCAAAGCCAGCAGAAAATATAAAATTAGAGCAAAAAATTATGTGGGAGAACTTAGCTGAGAAAAATGCAGATAGTGATGCTTCATGAGAGCCACTGACCTTAAGTCTGGAAGCACTGCAGCAAAGTCGTCCTTTGCTCTAAGAGTTATCAGTTTCTATTGCCAAATGCAAGCATAAACGGAGGAAGAAGAGAAGATAAAACCCAGACCCATTCAGATCTGTTATACATGCCAGGGGCTAGACTAGACGGAAAGACTGGATTTATAAAGCACTCATGCCACTAATGTGAGTGGCATGAGTCAGCTCAATATATCATGTTTGGAGGGGGAAATAATTTGTGATGGTCTTGTAGCTCTTCCAGGCATCTGCAGAGATCATATCAAATCTATTTCTGGTTCTGTAAGTCAAATTCAATTACGTTTCTGACTTTGATGAGGGCAGAGTTTCATTTACAATAAAGACAGAAGGTACAGGGATGGAAGTTCTCACTGTCAGCTTGGTTTATTCTTTGGAGCTGCTTCATCAATGATTCACCTTTTAATCATACATATTGCTCCAGCTATGAGGGAAGGCCGGGTTCTGCAGTCCTCATTCCTATAGAAGTGTGGTTAAGCCAATGTGAGATTTCCTTGAGTATGGACTGTAGATGTGACCCCACATTTTGGTAAGGTAACTTCCAATGAGACAATTCATTTTACAAGCAGCAAAGGTGGGGAGGAAAAGGCTGTAAGTTTAGAAAGTGGTGAAAACAGGGAAGAGATTTGAAACCCAAAAAGCTAATTTAGTTAGAAACAAGTGTCCTGTAAACCTCTTACCATTTACCTGCTCAGCACAGTATGCAGCCAGTTGAATTATAATGTATTGACTTTTCTTGGAAAGATTAACTTCCCCCTTTTATTTAGCTGCCTGTTTTTATGCTGAATTTCTGCCTCTCCTGGAAGTTCCTTGTACAAGCACTTGTAGCCAGATTTTATGTGTGTATGTAGTTTGTCAGGCAAGAAGAATACACTAGGTATGCTATTTCCTTCTTTTCATGTCTCAAGCATAGAAGACTTCTTATCAGTCAAGCCTGACAACAGGCCCTGTATACAAAGTAAGCTAAAGTTAATAGAAATCAGTGCTTTAGCTAATTCAGCATTATATATATATGTATATATATTTCCTCATTAAAAGCAGATAACCAGCCTTCTCTGCTCCTCAAGGAGAGAGCTCTTGGCATTCCCAATTTGGTCCAGAAATGATGTAACTCTTTCAGAGTCCAGAAACCTCCCAGGAACAGATAATTCAGGTTGGTTTTGTTGGTAAGCAAACATGCAACATCTAGTCACAGCTACCATAGATGCTTTTTGAACAAGTAACACTTGTCTGAAAGAGATTGTATATATATAGATATAGAATCACAGAATCATGTAGGTTGGAAAACACTTTTAAGAACATCAAATCCGACCATTAACCTAACACTGCCAAGTCCACCACTAAGCCATGTCCATAAGTGACACATCTGCATG
>JBCJKH010021807.1:0-76240 GCA_039877255.1 Loriculus beryllinus
GGGGGGGGGGGGGAGGATGCTGCTCCCGCCGCCGGGCGGCCTGAGAGCGCGCGCCCCCTGCGGGCGCCAGCGGGGCGACGCAGCCCCCATGGAGCGGGTGAGCGAGGCCGCCGCTTGCGGCCCCTCGTCGGGCTGCTACACGTACCAGGTGAGCCGGCACAGCGCCGACATGCTGCACAGCCTCAACCAGCAGCGCAAGAACGGCGGCCGCTTCTGCGACGTGCTCCTGCGAGTGGGCGACGAGAGCTTCCCGGCGCACCGGGCGGTGCTGGCCGCTTGCAGCGAGTACTTCGAGTCGGTGTTCAGCGCGCAGCTGGGCGACGGGGCAGGTGGCGGCGGCGCGGAAGGGGGCGCGACGGAGGCGGCGGCGGCCGGCGGTGCGGCGGCCGGCGGGACCCCCGGGGGCGGGCGGGAGCTGGAGATGCACACCATCAGCTCCAAGGTGTTCGGAGACATCCTGGACTTCGCCTACACGTCGCGCATCGTGGTGCGGCTGGAGAGCTTCCCGGAGCTCATGACGGCCGCCAAGTTCCTGCTGATGCGCTCTGTGATTGACATCTGCCAGGAGGTCATCAAGCAGTCCAATGTGCAGCTCCTCGTGCCCCCTGCACGCCCCGACATCATGCTCTTCCGTCCGGGAGCTGCTGACCTCGGCTTCCCTCTTGACATGACCAACGGTGCCACTTTGGCACCCAATGGCAATGGCATTGCTGGCATGCCTGAAGACGAGGCCACGCGAGCTGCGCTCACTGCTGCGCAGTCTTCCCTACCTGTTCTGCAGGGCGTGGACCGCCTGCCCATGGTGGCAGGACCTCTGTCCCCACCACTGCTGGCCTCACCTTTCCAGAATGTTGCTGCTAGTGCCCCTACTTTAAGCACCAAGAGGGGCAGAGGGCGACCCCGTAAAGCCAATCTCTTGGACTCCATGATGTTTGGTACCCCAGGGGGGCTGCGAGAGGCTGGTATCCTGCCTTGTGGTCTCTGCGGGAAAGTATTTACGGATGCTAATCGTCTTCGTCAGCATGAAGCTCAACATGGGGTGACAAGCTTACAGCTGGGCTACATAGACATCCCACCCCCAAGACTGGGTGAAAATGGTGTCCCTGGTCAGGATGACCCTGATGCTCCCCGAAAAAGAAGCAGGACGAGGAAACAGGTGGCCTGTGAAATCTGTGGCAAGATTTTTCGGGACGTGTACCACCTGAATCGGCACAAGCTGTCTCACTCTGGCGAGAAGCCTTACTCGTGTCCAGTGTGTGGTTTACGGTTCAAGCGGAAAGACAGGATGTCCTATCATGTTCGATCTCACGATGGCTCTGTGGGAAAGCCATATATCTGCCAGAGCTGTGGAAAAGGCTTTTCCAGGTAAGAGAGTACTTACAGGGACCATACACATGGATGGAGACCTAGGAAGTTGTCTTCTTTATTCCTTGGGAAGGAAGAACAGTGTTTGTACTTAGGATAGTTTTGACTGTGCCACTTTAAAACGTCTCAAGAAATGAGACTTCCCACATTTCCTCTGGGAGGCTATTCCACAGTCTCTTGAAAGGGTTTGAAAGTAATTAAGACATAGAACTGGGAGTCCGTGTGGCTTCTGGGTAACATTCCCAGCTTTGTCCCAGGCTTGGTGTATACGTGTCCTTGGGCAAATCAGTTAGTCTCTCCCTCGAATGACTCTTCTGTGAAATGGGTATTGAAGTAATTACCTCCCTCACATAAGTGTCTTGAGACTACTGATTTGTAGGTAGTTGGAAGGTGCTGTTGAAGTGCAAATATTAATACATCTCAAGATTATTATTTTTCTCGTATCCATTTTAAATTTTCTTTTTCTTAACTTCCCTTCATTTCTCTTAGTTCGTAATGTTTTTTATCACCCAAATGTGAAGGAAGAGGTGAGATTTCAAAGGCTGCAGCATCAAGTATCTTTTATTACATGATCTTTGTGTCCTTTGGGTTTACATCCTTCTGAAGGGGATCCTGTTTCTGCCCTGCAACATACGTAAGATCTGTGCATTTAATGTTGCTGATTTTTTTGTTGTCGCTGTTTGTGGGAGTTAATAAGTAGTTTGATACACGTAGTCGTGTTAGTGGTATCTTATAGTCTTGAGTTAATGAATTTGAAACTTCTTTGGAAGTTTGCTGCTCGCTTGGAGAGTAGAAGCAGGGGGGGAGGGGGATGCGAATACTTTGTGTTGCTTTTGTAGCAGCCGCCGCTTTTCTGCTCTTAACAGGAGGGAAGGAATCGAAATCCGAAAACAAATCAGAAGGCTACTATGCTCTAAATGTAGAATTATGCCCCTGCTAGCCCTCTTTTTTGATAGCAGGACTTGCTGTTCCTGAAATAAATTTAAGACAATGTAAACTGCTTTTTTGTTTTTAAAATCAGCGATAATTAGGGATGCATCTGCACAGGGACTGCAGATTTAGGGACGTGAAGTTCTAACATAAAAATTTCACCTGTGGCTAGTAGTGAGAGTGTTTTTCTTATCATAGTGCTACCTGGGATCATCTGCCAATTTTTACTGGTTTTATTAACACTGGAAGATTTCTGCTGTTGCTGTGTAAGAGGGTTTTGTCCACAGATGAAAGTGGAAGATACATGTTGAGTTCTAATTTTTCCCACTGAGTTAATGTGAACAGGCAGGAATGCTGTCCTAAAAGGAAGCAACAAAAATGTCTATGTTTATAAAATCCAAGTATGAATGAAAAGAAGAGTGTCTTTTAAGTTTCAGTATTCAGCCAACGGCAGTTGGAAGCGGGATGTCTTATTTTAGTGGCCTTTCGTTCGCTCCATGGCGCAGCACGTGAGGTTGCTAGGATTCAGGTACCTACAAGGACCCCAACCAGTCTTTCCGGTTGCACGGCTCCAGCCCGCTTGCTGGAGCATCAGGTTTAACAGCCTCCCTGCAAAGTTCAGCCTATCTTCTGTCCGCAGTGTGTGAATTCCATCCCGCGCCCTCCCATTGGTGCAGCTGGGAAGTTGGGGGAGGAGAGGGTGGAGAACTTGTTTCCAAGCAGTTTTGGCCTTATACAATGAAAAGCTTTCTTCCCACTAGGAGAAACTCCCACCAGGAAAATCTGCAGCTATTCAGTCCTCTCTTCTTTAAAGTAGGCTTTACCGATTGTGAAGAATGGTCTTTTAATTTCAGTGATAATTTGCTCTTCCATTGCACCTTCTAGTTGGGACCTTCAGAGCACTTTATTTGTATTAATGCAGTCTCCCCACCAAGTTGTAAGTTAGAACAGTAGTTTTTCATCTTGCTGGTGGAAAATGTGTCACAGCAACAGTTTACTCTCAGCCTTTTTGCACAGAGGTGCTTAAAGTTGGCTTCGTACATCCATGGTTGTGACAGAAACCAAAAGAATCTGATTTTCAAATACTCAGCAACTGTAAATCAGAGTGCCCTGATTGTCAAGATCTAAATAGGATTTTGGAAGTGGACATGCAGGCTTGCAAGTAGTAGCTTGTATTTCCTGTTTTCTCTGATTGTTCAGTCATCATTTCTCCCTGAGAAAATGCTGCCTTTAGCAAGTTGGCAAGGGTACTTGTCAAGGTAGAGTCCCAGTTGTTGGTCATCTGATTCTTGGAAAGTTAAATATCACCACATGTGTAATACATTTGTAATAATCCACTGCTGGGATCTTATTTTTTCGTTAAAATTGTAAGTTTACTTTTATTATTTGCTTTAAGTGTGCTTATGTGTATTTTCTTTCAAGGCCAGACCACTTGAATGGACACATCAAACAGGTGCATACCTCAGAGAGACCTCACAAGTGTCAGGTAGGAGCCGAAGGGGTTTAGACTCATGTATGGGTAATCTCTGGCACTTCATTTATGTGTGCAGACAGTTATGAAGTATCAGTAAAAATACCATGTATGTGTGAATTGGGATAAATATGGGTAAATAATTGTTCAACAGTGACAGCTGCTTTCCATCCCTCCCGTCCCCCAGCCCCTTGTATCTTCTACAACCTTGGTCCTCCTGCATCCCTCCCCTCCTGCCAGATGCTCTTCCCTGCTGCTCTATCCCAGTCTCACCCTGGATCTCTTACTCAGCCACCATGTCCCTGGGCTTAGAGTCAGCGTCACTGCTGATGGCCTCCATGCCCCTTCCTCCTTTTTTTATTTATTGCAGTTGTTGCCAACAGGAGGCTCCAATGATGAATTAATTTTGGGTTTTTTTAGAATACTTTCAAATAAAATTGGTGAATATTGTAACTTGACAAGATACTTCGATTTTTTTAACCACATAGCCTTCAGAACATTGCACTGAGCAAAATTGGAAGCTTTTTTGGTTTTATCCCAGGGAAAATATACGTAATGACATCACAGTATCCTTTGTAATACAATGTTATAATATTGTATATAGTTTTTTTCGGTTATTAAATTATTCATTAGGATTTAAAAGATAAAATTAAAAAAGATATTTTGTAATACATTTGTAGAGAGATGTAAAAGGTACCTGGAAGTATTAACTAAAACCGAAGCTGAGAATCGGCTTCCACTGTCATTCACTGCCTTCACATAGTTGTCAGGCAAACTTCTAAAACATTTGCTGGGTAACAGTCTCCCTGCTTGGTCTCTGAAGAAAGATTGATTTATTTATTTAAAGAAAGTTGGAGCAAGATAATTTTCATTTTCTTTGAAGACAGTGAAGCTTAGAGGATTTTTTGTTTCCTGATATTTTTAACCACACTGTCTGAACCCTGTCAGTCAGTCCTACATGACTGCTGCCTCCTGCGCTGCGGGTTTTTTCACCATACCTTGACACATTTCTCCCACGTTTCCTCCAAATTACGGAAGTTTTGAAACATTTTGCAACTTTAATAATACCATGAACATTTTTTTCAGGCATATAGAGCAATCTGAAGGTTTCGGTTGACCTCCATATGATCTGTGGAAGCCTAACACCTTCAGAAATCAGGCCATAAGGACTTCACATTGATTTAACTGCTTATTTTCTATAAAGCCTTAGACTGGTTTAAGCTTCTTAAGATGACTTAGGGGTTATAGACTTACATAAATTGGAAAACTTCACTCATAAAAAGACTTCATAATTTGGGGATAGCAAGGGGTCTGGGTGGGTGAACTGAAGATGAACATGTATTTGTGTGCAAGTATGAAAGTGAATGTTTAGGTCCCAACATAAGCAGAAACTCACCGGTCTCTTGTCAGTTGACATCAATGTTAATGAACGACTACAGTTTATGAATAGCATTAATAGACATGTCCTTTGCCAACTGATGCCTGGTAATTTTTTAATAGTTTTCTGACTGATATCAGAATATTAAATATGAGCTCTATAACTGTGAATCAGAGGATACACTAAGAGCTAGAACGTGAAGAAATACAGAAGCTAAGATTGTACAACCAAGCTCAACTCTGTCTCCTGGCACACGTAAATTTTATGATAGCAGTTTCTGACATTAGCCTTTCACATTGTGTGTTGTCTAAAGGACCATAATTCTGCATGCACTGGTCATTCAGTTCAGAGGTGCAGGCTGTAGGTTACCAGCGTCAGGACAGAGTTGAGGTGCTCATTTAGGCTTGGTTTGGTTTTGACTTTTGGCTGCTTAACCATGCAAAGTAAATTTTTCCTGAATCTTAAGGTGTAAAAGATCTGTTAAGGAGCTATTGCATGTTCTTGCAAAACCAATACTTCATAGTATCCTGTCAGATTTAGAAAGTCTTCATAAACATGCACAGATCTGCTTTGCACAGAACAAACCACAGAAGGGATGCCATCACACTGAAAATCGGTTTCAAATCCAGAAGCTGATGTAAAAATTGATGAAGTCCTCCTTATGATCATCTCATGACCTTTACGCTTCTGTTTCATGACATGTGTTTAAACACAGAATCTGGGCACTAAGAAGGAAAATAGCTTCATACTGGAATGTTTCCCCATTTTCCAGTCTCTTTTTTTTTTTCCCCTTAATTTTGTTTGGCAAATTAACTCCCCTTGAGGGCAAGCCTGAACAGCATTGAGCATCCTTCTCGAATCTGACTTCCTGTTGAAAATGTTATTGTCATGCTTTGTTTATACTTACTGCAAAAGAGAAATGCTCAGTAAACAGGAAAGCTTTCCAAAATCCTCTATGGCAATGGCATTCCTGGAAGTTGTGCTCTAGTATGATTTAAACAAAATCCACTGGCCATTTACCTAAGCCCTCATTTATCTTTACAGACCAGTGGATACCTAATGTTCTGTTGATGTAGCATCATGGTACATTTTGGGCTACCAAAGCCAAAGTGTGAAGGTGTCTACCCAACTTCAGAATGAAACTATGAGAAGCAGGACAATTGTAAGCTGAACATCACCACAACAGCTCTAGTTTTTAGTGCTCAGCATGTAATCCTACACTCATCCCCCTAAAATAGCAGCTGTGGTTCACAGATCTTTGAAAAACTATCCAAAGCTGCAACACCTGATGCCAGACAAAGACCTGATTCCAGCTTTTTCACTACTGATAAAATAGACTCAGAATAGGGAAGACCTCCAAAGAACCAAGGCAGCTGAGAAATCCAAGAAGTTGCTTTGGTGTCCAGACAAGACACAAAATGCATTTGGGATGTTTTCCCCTGGATTGTTGCACTGGTCATTTATTTCATTGTTCATTTATTTTTAAATTTTTGGTTTTTTAATCTGACAGTAGAGTTCTGTATGTAGGAGAAGGGGTAAGTCAGTTTTCTGGCCATGATGGGGTAGCTCAGTTTGCTGACTCACCGTGGGAAGGGGTGAAGCTGGGATGTTGGCTTTTGAGTGTGAATGGTATGAAAGTTAGGCTGCAGTTTGGGAGGAATGATCTCAAAAGTGATCTCAAAATCTGTGGATGTGAAAGAACAAGGGGAGAAAAAAGAAGTTTGCCTCTTCGCAGGGATAAGAGACAGATTGTTGTTCTGGCAATTTAAAAAGAGAAAAATTCAGGTTAAATTAAAGTACAGCTTTTGACAAAGAAAAAAATCTATTTATTTAAGTAAGCCTAAAATTGGCATCCCAAGTCCAGTGCTTTTCCCATTGATTTCAATGCAGAATGAGTTTCTTCCTGTCCTAATTTCTCTTACTTCCTGCCTATTAGCAGGAAAATGGCAGCCACCATGGAATAAGCTCAGAGACATCCACATCCATAGAAAAGTTGAACCTTCAAGAGGTATTTCTTAAACAATGTTTTTTAAACTTTATATATATATATATATATTCTTTTTTAATCTATTTATATACCTGTGCAATGTTTGATAGGAAAGCACTGGAGAGTTTTCTTCTATGATTAACAATTAATGATAAATTCTTAGCACTCATTTAGCACTTCACATCTTTTGTAAGATAAAACTTTTTTCTCTATACCTTTTATAAATATTAACTATTTGAATATTAACTTTGGGGTCTTCTTTAAATCTGGTCCTGTCTCCCATTGTTATGGTTCAGCTAAACTGGTTCTTGCTTTCTCCACTGGACTTAATTTTTACTTTTTTTTTAAGCTTCTTCACAGAGATATTTATTATGTAGCTTATCCAAAGGTGAACTACGCACAGCCCAGCAGCAAAGAGATCAAACACAGAAATTATTATATTGCCTTTCTCTAAGCTTTCAACTTGATAAGTTCAGTATGGAACAGATCTCGTTTCACTTCTGGCATCCCTGTGATTTGTCTCTGGTCTGCTTCATCAACTAATGCATTCCCAATGCTTTTGTATGGATGCTTCCTGTGGCTCAGTATTTTTACACTTACTGATGATGGATCTCTTGGCTGTCATTTTTGATTGTCTAGTTACGTATCTTTAGTTGATATCCAACAGATTGATTAGTATCAGTGCTGGAATCCTGCCTGAAATGAGTGTTTACCTCTGAGGACATTTTAGTAAGTGAAAGCTGCACCTGTTTTGCTCAGCGCTGTGTACTGAGATTTCAAATGAAGAGAAATCTTTCACGTTCCAGAATCTGCCTCTTCACTACTTGTAATTTATGAGTCTTTGTCTGGTGAGCTTAGTTAAACTGTGTATACTGCAGAAATCCAGTTAATTTTACTGTTGTCTTTTTAAGTTCATTAAGTCCTGATCCTCTGAGGTGCTAAGCCTTGTGCTTGCTGCAGAACGGTCTTGGCTCTATGGGAGTTTACCATACTTAGGCATCTCACAGGATCAAATGAGTGTAAAGCCTCCTGAAATTGATAGGTACTTTTCAGCTGTCTTCAATGTTGTTTTTTTCAATAAGCCTTGATAAATTAAATTATATAAAATTATGTGGGTTATGGTCTTCTGTATTATCAATTTCACTTATTTAAAGTTATAATTCTGGAATTTTACTAGGATTGTTACATTAAAGTCTATTGATAAACAGTTGTTTAATTACACACTGATACTTGAAAAGACAGAATATATTCAGTTCCCAAGTCACTTAATAATCTCATATTGCCTCTGAAAAGGTTCTGCTTATAAATCTTAAAACTGTGGTTTTTTTATATAAAAGTGATATAAATGAAACACTCCATGCTCTTGAATGTTAACACTGTTGCCCGCTTACTCTGGTCATTCTAATGTATGTTTGCTTTTGTTTTTCCTCTCATACTTGTGAGCAATGGTTTCAGACTGTATCTTTAATAACTTGTACAGTATATTGCTGGTGATTTATTTTCCTTCACGTGTTAGAGATAGAGCAAGCCTTTCAGAGCTGGCAGGCTGTTGTAATGGGCTATATATGTAGTCTGCATGCCTGCCAATTGGTATGATCATAAAACTGGGAGGAAGCCTTCACTCATCTTACCATATGGATTACGCCTGGGAAGTGGGCAAGTAAAATCAATATTAGCTTAATGCCAAATCAAGTTTGTTTCACAGTAGTGAGTGGAATATGATACCTTGATCAGGGGTAAGTTATAAACAGATTACAGGGCCATGCAGTTATTTTGATACCTGCTTAGTTCTGAAGCTTCACTTCTACAATTTGTCTGCACTGCTACGGTGGATACCAGGATGACTCTTTTACTCTCTTTCATTGTATTCTCATCCCAGCCAGTTCTCTGGTGCTTTGTTTGTATGTTTTCATACTCCAAAGGGATTCTATGTACTGAAGTTAGATTGATCAGATTAAAGACAAAAAATTTAGGGAACTGACAGAAAGGACATTTTGAGTGGTCTGAAGTGTTTGTAATGGCTCAGTGAAATGGCAGAACATACTGTACAGTAGAATGAAGTGGTTTCTGCTGTTTCTTTTGTTAATATTACTTAAAGTTTTAGTGTCTTCAGCCTTAGGAGCTAAGGCCTTACAACTCTTAAGTTGATTTAAGTTTCACTGTCTGTAGTATATTAGAGCTGTTTTCTTGCTTTCTTAATTCTCACAAGTAGAAACATTACATTTTGGGCAGTGTGTTGGTTATCTATATTTTTTATTGGGGGAAAATGCCTTGTGCATCATGTCATTTGTGTGTATGCACAGGATCTAAGGTATTTACTCTAAGGCATACTAAATATGTTCAACAATATCAGTGGTTTTAGCGGAGTTGATGAGTCACATAGTTCTCATTATACCTGCAGACTTGTAATGCTTCCTTTGCCACTCGTGACCGACTGCGCTCACACCTAGCATGTCATGAAGACAAAGTTCCGTGTCAGGTGTGTGGGAAGTACTTGAGAGCAGCATATATGGCAGATCATTTGAAGAAACATAGTGAAGGACCAAGCAATTTCTGCACTATCTGTAACCGAGGTAATGAAGAAACTACTGCTTTATTTCAGTGGGATGGGGCAGCACTTGAGGGAAGCTGTAAGGCTGCGTGAGTCTGTCTGCAACAGGAGGAGGTTATGCCATAGATGTGTATGTAGTCTGGTTTTTTCTGATTGAATAGTTAACCTTGAAACTGATGGAGCTATAGGTCTGGCCTCTGGCCTTTTTACATGGCTGATAGTTCCTGAAGAAATTCAGTTTAAATCTGGAACAAATTGTTTCTAGACAGTTTTAAGAGTTTTATTTGCTCCATACAATAGCCTGTACAATAACCATGATATGTTGCCTTGCTGCTATTCACCATACACCTTTTATTTCCTATAGCTGGCTAGACCTGAGTCCTTGCAATCAGTTAGGAAGAAGAATCTGTAAAATACACATCAATACACATTAAAAATACATTAAAAATCTACATTATCTTATTAGTCTTGCTTACCCTCCTGGTGCAGCAGTAGCGTAAAGCTGCTTCTCCCTCTTAACCTGAGAGATTGCTTTGTATTAGTGTACGTTTCTAAACCAAATTTTATAAAGAGCACTAGATATATGCTTTACCTTTGTTGGTACAAATACAGCTTTTCACAGAATCATAGAATGTCTCGAGTTGGAAGGGACCATAAATATTGAGTCCAACTCCCTGCTCGACTAAACCATATGGCTAAGAGCTTTTGAAGCTTTTCCGTCTGTTTGTGGTACTCTTCAGTTGGAAAAAGTTGTAAATTTAGGCTTTGTGGGCTGTGAGGCAAGCTGGAAAAAGAATTCTGACTCATTATTGTCTTTTTTTTTTTTTTTAATGATTAATACACAACTTCAGAATCCATTGTTGGCTCACACAGGCATCCATACCTTGTAGGAAGAGACTGCTGTGGTGTTTTGGGATCTTGTTTTTTTCTGACGAGTCCTTTATTTATGATGTGTGTTCCCTTTTCTAATTTAAGAGAGGTGAAATCTTTTGAGAGAATAAAGCTGTTTTCTATTTAATGTGAGAACTGTACAGGGAGCTTTTTGGATGATTGGGAGTTAGTTGATGAGTAATGAGAGACATTTCCAGTAGTTAAACAGTCTGCTAGGTCCTGAGAGTGTTGTTAAGTTTGAGTGGCAAAGGCATCTTGGTTAAAAATCTTCAGATTCTGAGGCTCCGGATTGATGGTATGACATGAAGTTTGGTTTTCTTTCCAGCTGAAGGCCTATCTTGTGAAAAACCCCGATTCCTTTTGTGGTAACAACATGGAAAAGAGGCTTTCCAAGATGCCAGTGCTATCCTGGTCTCCTTTAGTTGAACATGGTGCCAAACAGAAACTCAAACGGGTTGGGAGGAATTGTCTTGTTTCCAAAATTTGTGAAATTGAGTTTCAACTGAGCTACCACTGGATGTCACTGCAGCTCTTTTGAAATTCGGCCAGCATGACAAAAGACAGCTCTGGCGTTCAAACAATGAAATGACTAAATGGTTTATTCACATTTTACAGGTTTAAATGTACAGTGGAGATATAAATAGAACATACACTTCTGTATAGAAGGATAGGGGACCTGTTGTACAGCAAACTTGAAGCATCTAGTTTTTTCTTACCGTTTATGTGTCTTGTCAGAATCTAATCTGCTGGGAATTTCAGTTTACAACAGCACTCAGAAAATGTAGTTCATTTACTGAATTATTGGTAAAATGTCTACTCCGTGTTAGAATTCACAGGATAGGGAAGATACAGACTGAATTTGTCAAACAGTTATGTTGTGAACTCATTGTTTTATGCTATGAAGTTTGATTATAGATTTATGATCCAAAACAGTACAATTTTTAATCCATAGTGTTCTAAAATCAAATGATAATGTTGATTGTTTTAAACAGGTACCTTTTAAATTGTAGAGCCTGGCAAGATGAAGGGTAGTGGAAAATTTCTGGATTAGAAGCATCTATCTGATGGGCATTTGTGCAGTCAGAAGGTACTCAGTGTCCCGCCCCACTGCAGTTGTGCTATGACTGTGGTGCTTGTGCAATGGCATTTTGTTTGATTCTTCCCCCAGCTAACATGCTGGTGTATTTTGTATTATTTGGAACTTAGCTAGTTCTGGATATGGCATTGTCAAGCAAGATGTCAGGCTGCTTGTAGAGAGAATTTTGGATGTTGGCTGACAAAAAAAAACAAAAAATGTGGATGTAAAGGTGATTGTTACCCAGATGAACATATCCTTGTGTTAAAGACAGAGCTTAGAACCCCACAGTATATCCCACCAGAAGACTGTGAAGGCTTTTCTTAATTAAATGTCTCATGTTTTTTTAAAGGTTTTTAGTAGATTTAAGAGCTGGAAAGCTCAGTACATGGCTGACAGCAGTAGCCACTGGTTTGTCATGTCATGCGTGTCCCATTTGCTGATTCTATTTATTCATTTCGCTTACAAAATGGCAGTATAATGTCCAAAAATTGCCATCGTGATTTGATGCTTTTTCCAGGTTATTTTCTCATGTAGGTTCTTTATGCCTATAATAATTATGAAAGCCATTAAGTCCTGTTAAATCAGGGAAGCTGGGCAATGTTGGTTGGTTTTAGTTTTGGTTTTGTTTTGGTGGTTTTTTTTTTTCCCCTGGGATTTTCTGTTGGGCTTGTTGGGGTTTTCTTTCAAGAACTCATCTAGAATGTGCTTACGAAAACTAATCTCGAATCCTCACTTTTTAAGACAAATTCTCTTTAATCAGTTGAAATAAAAAAAACCTTGCTCCTGCTTTGTTGTTACATAATCTTCTATAACCATTCTTAGGAACTGTATTTGCTTGTGTGGGCTTTTTCAAAGAGCTTCAGAGATGAATGACTTTGGCAAGTCTAGAACTGATACTTCATAATCACAGATGCAACTCTGAAGATTGCTTTTCTGTTTCAGACACACAAACATTGTTTCTTTCACAGAAATACACAGAAATATTTCCAGGTGGATACAGAGTAGATTAAAGCAGATATATTCTGCACATGTTCCAGCTAAATCCAAATTGGAAATTTTGAAAAAGCATCCTGCAGTTATTCCTGTAGTCTGTCTCCTTATAGATGTATCTAAGAGATCAAGGGCTACGTCTCATTTATAAAGCAGGTTATTTCTTCTGTCTGCATGTTTTTAATGTTGGTTCCTCTGCTATGAAGAAATAATCTGCTCTGCAAAGCTGAGAGATGTGTATGGGTAAAACAATACATACATTCCTTCTTTGAAAATCACTGCCACTTAATTCGCTGCATTAGCCTGACTTTGTTTTTAAAGAGCTTTTTAAAGTAAAGGAATATTGTCTCTGAATTCCCCATCCTCCCAGGACAGACATTCATAATTAAGGTCTGGGGGAGGGGAAGGCCAGTGCTAAGTGCTTCAGAAGAAAAAAATAGACTAAAAACAGAGCAAAAAATCTCACTTTAAACTTTCCTGTTGGCACTCTCTTACTGCTTTGATGGAAGTTGATGACTAGCATATTCATCTGCCAAGTGCATGAAGGGGAGCAAACACACTTTGCAGGCAGTTTTCATTACAGAAAACAATGTACTCTACAAATAGGGTTCTGAGTTCAGAAAAAATACTACATAGCAGAGATTGCAACTTCAGATTTTCCTGTGGCAGTTGTAGTATAGAACACTGAATAGCTGTAGGTAGTCCTGTTTTAATGGTTGGCAGCAGGATTTTAATGGATTGCTATGTAGAGGCTCATCTCAGTATGCATGTGGTTATTAGACATGTCTGAAATAAGGGAAGTGCATTGTAGTTGGAAGCATCACCATTATATCTCTATATTTTGTCCCTTTCTCTGTACCAATCAAACACTGGCTCTTTCCATCTCCACGGTGAAATTTTAGTATTTGGAAAAATACATTCTCTTGTGGGCCAGGGAGATTTTCAGTACAGCATTTTGTGTCTGAGGGTAGGTCTTGCATTATCTCAGAGGATAATACCATTACATTGATTCCCTGGATGACATGTGGCCTAAGAGATTCTGCTGTATTGTATTTTGAGTCGTATGTTCTTGGTTTCTTCACTTGTGATGTATCTGCTATTCTGTGCATTTATCTTCAACTCAGGAGTGTACAGTAACTCTTGCTCATTCTCAGTAGTCTGCTCTTTTGCCATTCAGCAGGTCGCTGTGGAGTTCTGTCTTGCTCTGCCGGTCCTGCATAAATAGTTCTTAATTACTTCTGAATACTCTTTGATCCTGGCTTCTAAGAAAAGTCTGGGTAGAGGGATATTCTGTTGGGTTGGCATAGGGAATTCTAGTGTAAAGCCACATTCATTGTTAAGTTCAGCACCTAACAGTTGCTATCAGAAAATTCACCACAGAGAGCTGTGCCAGTATTGGTTCTGCATTCTTCCTGAGATGTTTTTGTATAGCATCAAACATAAATGCAGTTGTATCAGTAGAAAAATGGCCTTACACTAGTGTATCTACCTGTATTTAAAATGAAGCATTGGTATGAAGCTTCTCTTGCAAGGGCTTGTGCTGTAAATGCTGTATTGGTTTAAAAAACCCTAGGTCCTGGCTTTCTCTATCCAGAAAGGGATAGAGAAATCTGAAACACTGTCTGTCATGGTGAAACTTGTGCTGTGTTCTGAGGTGTTAAAGAAAAATGTTTCTAATGTGAAAATGCCATCGTATTCTGTTCAAAACATAACAGAAAATTAAGAAGGCTGCTGATAGGGGTACCTGTGTAGGAAGTCTTTGTGCCTCATATGTGTACTCCAAATGCACGAGTACTAACTGCAAATCTGATAAAAATGGAATTTTAAACCATTCCAAAGTATATTTTGAGATAATTTGCATGAAAGGAAAAGGCTGTATTTGTGAGACTTCAGAAACAATTTAGAAGAGCACATGCACAAATGTAAAACACTGTTTTGTTCAGGAATCAGTTGTTTGAAATCTGTATTTTTAATTTCAGTGGTTTGGGCTCACAGAGCAGAACTAATAGAAAGTATTGACATTTCATTTTAGTTGCATTGGGTTTTTTTAACTGCAGACAAAATATGAGTTGTATTGGGTTTTGAAATTCAGGATGAGCTGAAAGGTGAAAATGTTTTCAAAAGTTGCTGTAGAACAAAACTGTATACCTTAAAACCTCAGTAGTTTTAGCTTTCTGGCTTCTAGGGTTCACTATACACCTATGGGGAAAGCATGCTAAATACCAAAGAGGAGTGCTACTAAGTGGCATCCCTTCAAATCTGAACAGCATAAAATAAACTAATTTGAACTATTTTCCAAAGTATTATCAAATTATGAACATTATTTAATTAAAATAAAGCAGCACAAAAATGGTGAAGGGACATGGGTGCCTTTTTTTGTATCATGTCTCCTCTGCCTTTGTTTTTCCAGAGAGTTTCATGTTATCTGCTAGGTTTGCTTGCATTGGGTTTGTTTTCAAGGAGGCTGTTCTTTCATCATGACTTCCAAACAGCAAATGAAGTCTAATGAAATGTATTAATTGCCTGATTATGTCTAGGAATCCTATTTGAGCATGTTGTAGGTAGCCAGAAATCAAGTTAGTATAATAGCAACTTCGTAATAGGGAGTAGGAGCAAGACAAAGATTAAAAGAATGGGGAAGGCAGATGTGTGTCTTTGCTGGTGGCAGGATCTCATCTCCTTTTATCTTGTTTAGGTTTCTCCTCTGCCTCCTACTTAAAGGTCCATGTTAAAACCCACCACGGTGTTCCCCTTCCCCAGGTCTCCAGGCACCAGGAGTCCATCCCGAATGGGGGAGCAGCGTTCCACTGCGTCAGGACCTATGGCATCAAAGGCAAGAGACTCGCTGCTCTGCACCTTGCTGCTCTGTGCAGAACTTTGTGTGTGGGGTGCTGGGCTGGGTGTGAGAAAGGGGAGGGAGGAAAGACAGCAAAAACACTGGAGAGAAGCTTAGGGAGATGCAGAGAAACTGCAGAGCATCACATAGTATTTAATACCTGTCCTTGGATAGGTGATTTCACAAGTCTGGGGAAAGGAGATGCACGTGTAAGGGTACATGAATTTTTGGCAGCTTCTTTGATTTTTAGAGATTGAAAAAGCCACGTTAGTTCATCTTGACCATCTTCCTAGAGCAGTCAGTATTTGAATGTTGCCTGGGGGGTGCAGATCCTTGATGGTTCCTTTGTACCATTCTGCTTGAGTCTTGTGCCAGTCAAACCACATATCTGAATTCTGGTGAAGGAAGAGAGAGCTGCAAAATGCAGTTCATAAAGATTCTTGAGAGGTGGAAGCAGTATGCATTCTCAGTTTGATGAGGAGCCATGCAACTACCTGTAGTTACACTTATTAATGCTGTTGAGGAGGACAGGTAGAGGGTGATAGTACTGTTGGTTTTTTGTTTGTTGTTTAACCTGGTTTTAGCTTCTAGAGAAAAGAAATATGCTAGGAACAGCTGAAGAGTAATTAACTTCTGAGTGTGTGGAGCTGTGTGTTTATTTCAAATAGCTTGCTTTCTGCTTCTTGGTTTGAGCTATCAGTATTCTTGGGGAAGCTGGAACATCAGAAAATTCTTCAAAACCATGGTTGTCCCAAAAAGTTAGGGTTTCTTTTTTTGCCCAGGGTAACACAGCAGGCTGGGTTAAACAAAGTCTGTGCCAGCAGAAAGCTAGTTGTGTGATTTTTCTTTCTGTTGAAGTCCTGATAGAGTTACTACAGGAGCCCTTTGGGTTTGGGTGGTGTGCTGACTTAACAAGAGATTTACCCCAGCTCAGTGGTGTATTGATTTCATGCATATCCTGTTTGGTTTGTAATGCCGAGTCCATAGCAAATCTCTCTTTTGGGTTGTGCCAAGTGGTTCTTTGGTCTTTTAGAGTTAATAGTAGCTCCGGCTTATTTGTATTCAGAGACTTGTTGAAGAGTATGTCTGGGTTTCTCACGCTCATTCACATGTGCTGAGCAAAAAGCATGGACAAACTTTCTTGGCATAATGTGAGAGGAGAATGGGGAGCACTCCAAACATACCAATGGCTTTGCCAGAATATGTATCCTAATGACTTAAAATAGTGTCTCTGACCTCCCTTCTGTTTCACACTACAGTATTTTAAGATGGAACCATTTTAGATTATGAAGTTCACTTCTAACAGCATTGCACTTGATTTGTAAAAAACAAAAAGTTCCTCAAGACTAAATGGAATGTCATGCCTTAAATTGCAGTAGCTCATTGCTGTTTTGCTGAGTGTTTCCAGGTTTCTTCACATCTTGCTGCAGCCTGTTTTTCATTAGGTTTCTAGGCTCTATCCCAAAGTATCAGCAATATTTCAGAAGTGTGGGAATGAATTGTAGAATTAAAAACTCATTGTTAGGTCCATGCTTTCATAGTGCCAGAGGTGTAAATGTTGTGAGACATCTTTGGGATTCAAAAAAGTGTTACATAAACCAGAGACCCGTTATGGTCCCATTCAGTGTCATGAAACCATACTAAAAACCTGGATGTTGCTCTGATAGCAGCTGTGGTTTGTAAAGAAGACCTGTGGTCAAGGGCTCTTGAATGTGAGAGATTGCGATGTTAAGTGTGTATCATTCTGTCATGATGGGCATTAACGAAATCAGGTGGTAACCAATATGATCTGTTTTTATGCATGTTAAATACTGGGTTTGGGAGATAAGATTCTGAAAACTTCTCTTTTCTTTTTCCCATAGAAGGCCAGAAATGTTCACATTCGGACCCGATTGAGAGTTCTGATTCATACGGAGACCTCTCTGACACCAGTGACCTCAAGACTCCTGAGAAACAGAGCACCAATGGGTCCTTCTCGTGTGACATGGCAGTCAGCAAAAACAAAATGGAGACGGAAGGAGAGAAGAAGTACCCTTGCCCTGAGTGTGGCAGCTTTTTCAGATCAAAGTCTTATCTGAACAAACACATACAGAAAGTTCACGTCAGGGCCCTCAGTGGCCCGCTTGGGGACCTCGGTCCTGCTTTAGGATCCCCTTTTTCACCCCAACAGAACATGTCTCTTCTGGAGTCATTTGGGTTTCAGATCGTCCAGTCAGCATTTGCATCATCCCTAGTGGATCCAGAGGTCGACCAGCAACCAATGGGGCCAGAGGGGAAATGAGATCAGTTTGATCTTAAAGCAAAGCAGCAGTCTGGCTATAATGATAAGATGCTGTGAATGAAAGATGAAATAATGAAATTTGGTTCTATAGCTGAGAATTTTTTATTCATTTTAGCTTCCCCTTTTATCTCGTGCCCTACCCCACCTTTAAACCTTCACTGGGGAGAGGAAGAAAATGCTTCTTAGCTGATAAAATACAGAAGATGGTGACCTTGAACAGAAGACATGACCTAAAACACCAAATGGAGCTTTAGAGGCTGCTGCTGGTGTTTAGTTGTGATAAATGTTACCAGCACTGTTCTGAGACTTAGTCCTGGTGACAGAGGCACCTGGGGAGCTACAGCTACAGGGAGCTATGCATTTGTTCTCTCTCTATTCCCCACCTTCCCTAACCTACCCCAGAAAAACAGTAAGTTTTAAAACCAGACCCATTATTGCCCCATTATTGAATATAACAGTAAGTAAAATGCCCCATGGTACCCACCAGGGTACAATGCAGTTGTCCTTTGAAAAAAACAGAAAATCTTAAAGAAGGTGCAAGAATTTGAACTCCTTCTGCCATTCATGAGGCTGTGAGTGCTGCAGCAGAACTGAACTGCTGAGAAAAATCACCATTTGGAACAGGTTGTTTTTGTTACTTTTGACCATTAAACTTGCTGTCAGTTTTTTAATTCTCTATTATTATTATTTTAGGACCTCTCGTAGTGAATTGCTACTGAAAAGCCAGTCTAAGGCGAGACACAGATCACTCTTAAAGCAGCAGTCACATTAGGGTTAGTATTAATTTTTTTTTAGATGTATCATAATGAATAACTTGGCTAGTTGGTTGTTTTAAGTCTATGAAAGAAATAGTTTTATGAAAAAACAAAAAAAAGATAAAAAAAAAAGGAAGGAAAAATACTATTGCAGTCTGGTTGACTGGTGCTCATTTTTCATGTGGGGACCTAGGGTATAAACACGATGAGCTATCGGGTTAACACTATGTACCACTGACTTGTTTAGCGTGAATAAACCCAGGGGTTCACAGAGTGATTTTGGTTTAATTGGATTGGACTCTATTAAAGAAGTTAGTATGTTACTTTGCATCCCCTCGTTTTGTCTGGTTTTTGAGCAGTTTAGCCACCTGTCCGAAAGGTGTGCAAATGAGAGCCAGTAATGCTCTCCTGATCTGCCTCTAGTCAGGTTTGCAAAAGCCAGTCTTAATCCTTTCTTTTCCAAGTAAGAAAGGTTTTTATAGGAAAAGATGGGAATTGCAAACTGCAGATCTCTCAAAAAGAATTGATTACAAAATGCAAAGAAGCTGGGTTCTAGGCTGTTGGAGGTTCCATTTAATCTGAAGATACCACTTGTGCAGAGATAATGTCTTTTCTTGTTTCTCCCTTTCCTCCCATGTAGCTTGTCAAGGTTTTATGTACCAAATCCAGGTATAAATATTGTTTAACACAGGGTTAGGAGTTAGGAATACTCTGAGTTATAATTATGGTTCTGCTGTTGATGCTCAAGGTCACATAAGAAAGCTCCCTGAATTTATTCCTTAATTTCCCATCTGTGAAGAGTTTTCTCCACGTCACAGTTGTGAGGGTTAATAAACAAAGGTTTAAGCAGTGATTGGTCTAGAAAGGCCACTCTGAAAAGCCCAAGTCTCACACCAACTATGAAGCAATAGCTTTCTCCATCACTAATACAGTGCTGGAGCAGGGTAGACCACCTCAGACCAGGACCTGCATCCTCTGCAGGAAACGTGTATATATTAAATGTGAACATAGCCACAAACTGCTGTTGCACCACAACTTGCATTGCCCAGGTGCTCCTAATCCAAACCCTGCAGTTAATGCTAACTGAAATAAGATACATTCCTGATTTTTTTAATGTTGAAATTATGCAGCCTTTTGTATAAGTATATGGATTTTGAAATTATCTTCTAAATTCCACACACTTAAGAAGCCCTAGCTTCTCTTTTCTAAGAAGCTACACTTTTTGTACTTGTTCTGAAGTGTTACAAACCAAGGATTAATAATGGCTTTCTCTATAGCACCAGCACTTTCTAAATTGAGAGCATGTTGCAGCAGACTTGAGGTTTTGCTATTAATCTGTGTTGGGAGACTGAAGGACACGTTCCTCTCCATTTATCTTCTCCCAGAATCCCTGGAAAATAGGTATGAGTTTCATTTCAAGGGAAAACAAACAAAAACAAAACAAAACCAAACCAACCTACCTTAAAACTAAAGCTTCATGGAATTGCTATTGCTGTACTGATAAGCTTAAGTGACAAGTACAAAATGGAATTTCAGAAAGGTAACAGAACATTTTCAAATACTTCAATAATGCAGACGATACTGAGAGAACCTTGTGAACTGCCACGCAAGTGGAGATAGAGCAGGTTTTCCAGTCAGCAGAAAAATTTATTGGGATTAGCAAATGAACTGCAGTCACTCGTATTTACTAATAGCTCGTGTTTAAGCCACCAGGCAAATTTCTGTTGAATTGAGGTTGTATTCTGAGATATTTAAGGAGTTTGTGTTCCTGTGTGTACTCAAAGAGGATGCAGTAGTCATATAATTCAGCTCCAAAAGCCAAGTCCAGAATATAGGGTATTTTCATCCTGCATATAGCTCCACTGACTCCAGTGTTACTAGTGGGTTGAACTTAGCCATGTGTATCAGAATGTAATTTGGAATACTACAGAATTTGACCTGATGAAACAAACGAAAAGCCTTGAACTAAATAGGAAGCCTTGTAAAATACTAACTGTGCATTCTGCTTGTTAAAGAAAATGCTTACTAAGTTGTCATGAATCCATCGGTTGAAAGCTACTTCTCAGTCTAGTGGACCGGGAAACAATTGGGCAGGAAGTGAACAATCCTGAAATGACAGTTCTAGATCATCCTAGTGTGAACACGAGGATTTGCACCAACACAAGAGACTGATGCAGACCAGTGCCAGCAGTAGTTTGGGCAGGTCTTTAGCAATGGTGTGTTTTCAGAGCTTTTTTGCTTCTTTGGGGGCATATTGTTCCATTCCGGTTAATAATTTAATCTACATGCACAGTCTTTATATTGTGTGCTTTGGGAAATTCCTGCTTCTCAGAGAACAGAAAACAAATCCAAACAGAAACTCATCTTCAGAAGTTCAGAGTTCAAATGGACGTACTTAACATACCCTGAGCTGTAACCTCACTTGTTTATATTACATTTTTAATTGGATTATTAATGTATAGATGATAGTTCTCATTTTGGGCCAGCCCTCCTTTCCTTATCATCATCTTTGGTGGGACTGCAGTCCAATGTTGGAGTCAGTGCACTTTTCTGCCAAGAAGAGAACTTCAGTTCATACAAATTTAGATAATCAGAGTTGTAGTATTTCTTTGTATTATAGGACTCCCTAAACCCCTCAACTGAGGATTAGACCCTTGTGTATTAGGTATGATGAAACATCTTCAACCATTTATAATCTAAACATTAAAGGTAGACAAGAAAAGAGTAGATGCTTGTAGGTGAATGAGTGAAATAAACCTGAAGGACTACAAACCGCTTGCATGCATGCTTAAGTGTTGTGTTGAATGTAGGGACACAGACTTATCATTAGGCTTCTTTTGTTGCCTGATTTTATCTTTATGTACTGTTAATCGACAACAAATGCAAGGTAAAGTGATTTAATGTGAATTTATTCCATACTGAGTTAAATTTCCTTGCATTTGTCATGTGTTAAATGTGTGCAGACTTCTTAGTGTGGCTCACCTGATGCATGGTAATGTGGTGCGTGTGAGCTCTCAATGTGAAGTGATTTGCCCATGATGACGTGGGAAATTGATAGCAGAACCAGAAATTGAACACAGATTTTTCCTTCTCTCAATCCAGTGCCTTAACTATAGTAGGGCAAAGTATTATATGTTGGGGGGTGTGTGTGATTGATTTGTTTGGGTTTTAAAGCCTAGAAGTCTAAGATGGTGTGGACTTGGTCTTCCTACCAATCTTCTGAAGAATTGCAAATGCCCAGTCACAATTTTAGACCTGTTTCAGTGCCAGTGACTTAGGGAATATTTGTTATTTCCCATGTATTCCCTGAAATTATCGTTCCTCCCTCAACTGCTGTCAGCAGTAAAGAATGACTTGAATAGAAGAGCTGTGTAATTGAATGTCTATCTAACTCAACTAACTGAATCGATAGTATGAAAGCTAACCTAGATTTTGTAGGCTCTGTTGTAACTTTAGTGTCTTGTTTTTTCACTAAATCTTTGTTCCTAGAAATCAATATCTGAACTTATGTCTTGAGTCTGGAGTGGGATACCACTTTCAGCTTTAATTTTTTTTAAGGTGCTTGCTTGAGGAAGTAGATGCCAAAGTAAACTTCAAAGGAGTTCCAGACTTCAGTGTTGGAAGAATGAACAGAGAGCTAGAGCTCTCTTCGGGTTTCATGAGAGATAAATGGACAAAGTGAAAAAAACAGCTACCAAAATTGTCAGTAATTAAATGGGAAAGGCTTTTCTTTATCACCCCCAAAATAACCAGGTATTTTCAATTGTTCAGCATGGCAGAAACTCTGAGAGCAAGTGCCAAACAAAACCATGAAATGTGTTGGCTTTTCAGCATTATGAACATACCTTAACAGCATTATGACTATAATGTATATTAAGCCAGCTTTGTACCATTCACCTTTTGCCTGGGTACAGTATCTGAGTTTTAATTGAACAGGACATAAGCTCACAGTGAATCTCTGAGCCTATGCTCTCAGTCCAACCCTGAGAGACAAAACAAATGAGCAAAGAGGGGAAAAAATCCCAATAGGAAAATTTTAAAGGGAAAACAGTTTCTGGAAGATTCCCATGTCTGCTGAGAGAGTCCCATTTTTTTTATCCTGAACATCCTTTTCAAAACAAGATCCTTCAGCTGTTGTGAATGAGCCTTTGGGAACAGACTTGGCTTTTGGCCCAAACTGCTGCTCCTTGTCCCAGTCAGAAGGCAGTGTGTTCTGGAGCACTGAGCCTGGGACCCGGAGGGAGGCACTGCTCCCTGACACATCTGCAGTGGCAGAGTCAGCAGCAAAAACATTGGCATAATGTCTTCCTGCCTGCTTCCTCGCCACCTTCATCCTCAGATGTGTACACTACTCAGATGCGTACAGCTCTGCAAATACCTGTGTTAGCTGTAAAACAAAGCAGAGAACTTTGCCTAAAAAAGATAAAAAAGGGGAAAAAACCCCAAACCATCAACCTTAAAAACAGTTAAATGACGTAACTGCAAATTGGTGCAGAACAAGAGGAGGAACCCTGGCTGTAAGGGGTTGTGGTGATAGCTGGAATGTTTAAAGCATGTTAGTGAAAAACCACAGTTGTTTGCTCTATGGTAGCGGTAATGTGGCCTGTTTGTAAAGAATTAACACCTTGTGTCATCTCTAGCCTCTTCCTGTGTTTTGTTCCCATCTATAAAATGAGATGATGATACCCTTGGGTAAGACTGTTTAAAGACTTGGTTGATGTGCCAAACCGTGCTGCACAGTTGTGCTGTGAGCTCTTCTGCAGGCGTTTGGCCTCACTGACTTCAAGTGTAATGCAAAGCTGACAAACAGTTGGCCACATTTTTCCTGAAAAGTGAGATATTTAATTTAAAGACTGCCTGGCACTGTTGATCTGCTCTCAGGGTTTATGTGAACAAAGCTTTTCCTAGGTGGCCTCTCTAATTGTTCTGCAGCTTGGAGACCTGGAGGTGCTCTGAACTGAGCTGTACTGAAAGAAGGAGGTAACTGATGTCTCACTGATGTTCCAGTGACCCCCTCCCAGCTCCTGGGTTCCATGTGGACCATGGGGCACTTCATACAGCCACTGGCAGCCATAAATGCTCTTGAGCTTCCTGTAGTCACATAGTGAGCTTGGGTAAGTGTTTTTATAATAAATCAGTCTCATGCTTGCTGATAGCTTTTTGGCTGCTGTGTCTACAAACTGGTGCCTTCTCCAGGCAATTTTTACATGCCCTCTGCAAAACTGTCAGATTGACTGCTGGCTCCTGAAAGAATCAACCTAAGCCTTGCTCTTGGGCTCAAAATTTCTCTTCAGTACTGTTGTCACTTGAAAGTTTGCTGCAATTAGTGCAAATACACAGTGTAAGAGAGAAAATAAAAGGCTGTTCTCAGATGTCCTGTAGAGTGAGCAACTGAAACTGAGTTTGGGATGACCCACTAAAACTGGCATTTTTCCCTGGCTGCACACTGTATGGAAGAGACAGTGCCTTGGAAGGGAAGGAGCAGGAAAGTTTGCCATTGGCTCTGATGAATCCCAATCCTGCTTCTGCTGAAGTTATTGGGAATCCTCCCATTATCTTCAGTGTGAGCAAGAAAGGATCTTAGGTGAGGATGGATGACTCTTTCCCTACTTGAATGAAGTCTCTTGCTTATTTATGGGCCTGCTTCTATTGAAACCGAGCCTGTTTTAGCCTTTTTGGGTTCTTAGGGACCTGTTTGTATAAAGCAACTTACCTACCTATCTTTTTTTTTTTCTATTGTGTGTATTTTTTGTATGTTCTGTTGGAAGGTGAAGCCTCTGTAGAAGGGGATACAAAAACTGATTTTTAAATAGTAATAAACCAAAAGAAAATTAAACTCTGCAGGCTGCACGCATTCATTTCCTGGAGACAGAGAGTTGAGACCACGAGTGCACAGCAAGACAGCTTGAATTTCTCATCTCTCAAACTCTGCCTGTTTTTCAGAGACAGTTCCTGCCTTTGCCCACCTCCACTCAGCCCTATGAATACCCATAGTGTGAGGGGCAGGTTGCAACACTGTGTATCAGGATGGCCTTATTTTGACTAGAAAATCCTTTCTCTGGCTCTCTGCTATAAGATCTCTTAACATCTTTCTAGCATAAGGGGATGGAGTAACAGGGATTTATGTGAAATTTGATACTGTCCTCCCTGAATACCTGGAAGGCAGTAAAAATAAAGATGAGAGTACATATAAACGTGTATTTTTGCTTCTGGCCTGCCTACATCAAGTGCTAGGTCATTAGTTAAATGCACTGTGTTCTAACTCAACACCATTATTCTAGGGAGGTAATTGAAGTAATGGGGCAAACCTTTATTAAACCTTTGTTCTTCCTGGTCTTTTTGCTTCCTAGTGGTGGTACCAGTTTGAGCCCTGACTTTCTAAAAGAATGGCAAACTCAAGACCAAAATAACAACAGAAATTAGCCCTATTCTGTAAACATACCATAGGAACAGAGTCTTTAATTTGTAAGTACATGTAAAAAAACTCCATGTGCATATACAGATTCATGAAAAGGGCTATCTATATCTGCATGCCTATGGCATATGTGCAACCCAAAAAGCCTTTCTACACAGGAAAGAAAAGGCAACTTCCCAAAATAAACAGCTCCTCCCATAGCCTCCAGGCAAACACCTGTGGAGAGAGGTCTTTTACAGAACCCATGTGGCAATGGTTTTATCTGCTTTCAGGTCAGCTAAGAAAATAAAATCTGGAGAGGAGAGCTCTGCATTGTAAATGTCCGTGAATCCAGCGCTTTTGTGAGGAAACACTAGTAGCTCTACTGAAAAGGTTTGGTCTCTGCTTCTCTGCTCACATGCTGATTTACAAAGAGACCCATTACAAAATGGGGCTTTGCTCTTACCTTGATTTGAGGCCTAGTCCCAAACCCTTAAATAGATAAGAAAATTAATTTGGGGGCTTTTTTATGTTTACAGTTTCACTGCCTTTCTGTTGGCATGGGATATGGTTGACTTGCTTACAGTGAATGGTTGTACTATTTAGATGTGCATTTTCATCAGGAATGGGACATTTTGCATATTTAAGTGCAACTCTAACCTCATGCTTTCCACAACAGAATCTAACTCTTACTTTGATAATATTCCATGATTAGCCCAGAGTTTTGGTCTATCCCTTTTGTTTGTGCAGTCAGCTTCCATAGTGAGTGAGTGGTAGGAGGATATTTAATAATCCCATCCAACTCACTGGAAGTTAATTTTGAACAGATATCAGAAGAGAAACTTTACTTCCTTTGACTCAAATCTCCAGATGTTTTGGTGCTGCCTTTTTCATGTTTCTTGTGTGCAGATAAACCATTATTTTTAGATCAGCATTTCCTAACAAGAACACACGTTGGTTTATCTGAGTGCACAGCTTTGTTAGCTACTCCTGCGCACAACACTTAAGTGAGGAACAAGAAAGCTACAAAGGTACTTTTCTACCTTAAAAAGACTCCTCAAACAACATAATGCTTTCTCCTGGTTTTCTTCATGGATTGATGCTTATTTGTACTTTTCATCTAAGTCAGCACTAGACATGTAGAACTTGAGACCTTCCACGCATGATTTCTTCCCCTTGAATACTATATTTCATAAGGTATGTATTGCATGTCTGAAGCTTACAGAGCACTTTGCAGACATTTAATCCTATCTCTGTGACATAACTAATATTAACATGGAAAACTGAGGCAGAAGCTTACCTAAGGTCAAGCAAGAAATTAGTAAAAGAATTTAGAGTGAGGCTCCTGTTTTTGATGCAGAGACCTGTGTATCTTTCACAATAGCTTCCCTTCCTCCACATGTAAAAAATGCACGCTGGTTTTTGTCAAGAGCAGCCTGCATGTGTACCAAAAATACATCAACAAGGCAAGTGGGAGCTGCCCCATCTTTGTACCTCATTCCTAACATTATTGCTACAGTTTTATGATACCTTGCTAGGACACACACTCCCTGATAGCAGGGAAAAGCAGTGTCTGATCCAGATACCAAGTTCGGAAGGCAGGGGAGAGAGCTAAGGGCTGAGCCTCTTACTACAGGGAATGGTGGAAAGGCACTGGGCAGTTTGACCAAAAGAACACAGAAATGTTGCTGTTAGAGAGGCGTCAGAGTGTGAAACTTCTCAAATCAGTGATTGCCAAGAGTATTTAGTGCTAATCTCTTAATGGGAGGAAAGCGTAGCTTCGGTGCCGCTTCCCCGGTAAACAATAGAGCCCCGATTGCCCTCCTGAGGCCTCTGTCCTTTTCTTACAGCCCGCACAGAACGCTCATCTGAGAAGGCACTTTGAGTGAGCAGAGCAAACTCCCTGAACCAGTCTGAACCAGTTCAAATATCACATATGGTTGTTTTGCTTCTGCAGACTTCCTTGTTAGTCCTTGGAGGCTGTGGCTGGCATTTACTTAGCAATAGCTCATGCTGTCAGATTGAAGGGGGAGGGGAAAGCCTTTCCTTGAACATGTCAGAAGGGGGATGCAACAGTGCAATCAGAGATTTCTCTATCGCTCCACAGACTCCTTTGTAGTGACTGTCTTGATTTTTGGTTATACTGGGCTTAGTTTCATAAATTCACCATCTGATCCTTTTGTTGCAGCCTTGATGTGTTCTTTTCTTCTATTCAGATTGTTTCTAGGTTAGGAATAAAGTGTATTTCTTCCCGACTCCTACATCACTGCCTACAGAAGGCTTTTTACAGGTGAGACCCACAGTTATTTTCAAGATCCAGAGGAAACAAAGGAGTAAAAACCCCTGCTTTTGAGGGAGATGCAAGTACTTAATCATGCTTAGTAATATTTGATGCTTATAGTTTTTTAAGCTTTAAGCACAAATTGCTCTAATATTCTGTTCATAGTCTGAGTGTACCATCTTTATTCTCAGACACCATAATTTATGAAGGAAGCAGAAAATGGTTCAGAAAAACTAGTTTTGAGGGGAAACTGGAAGAATTGTTTTGAAAGAAAAAAGAGGAAGTTATGGCAACATGACATATGCCCTATTACAAAGAGGGCAATGGTCAAGTTTTTCCATTTTAAGCAATCCATGTTAATTTGGCTAGGAAAGAATACTTAGAATATATTAGAAAATATATTTTGCTTACTCTTCCCACTATCTTATTTAGTAAAATTAAGTAACAAAGTGTTATAATTCTTTCATAGGACGATAGATGAACTTTTGCCCTGAAAGATCTGAATGTACTTTATTGTGGCCAGAAGAGGGTGGGTTTGATGCTTCGAGCCCTTCTAAAGCTGCACGTCTGTGGTTGCCTCTCTCTGCACAGCATGCTATGCTGTATGTTACCTCCCTGCTTCTTCTTAAGAAAACTCTCAATACACTTTGAATTTTTCCACAGGTTCAAAAGTACAGCAAACAAACAAGAAAGAGCAGTTGGCAGACAGGAGAGAGAAAAAGCAGATACTGTTAATTACAGAACCTGTATGAACAGCACAAAGGTACCAGCTCACGGCTGAAACTGGTTTACACTGAGTTTAGGGAGGATGCTTAATGGTTTTTATTCTTAAAAATAGCATATATATTCCCCCCTGAAGTGTTTGTGGATGTGTTGTGGTACATGTGTGTGTATATACCCACAGAATTTTACATGTAAATATCTGAGGTTGCAGAGCTATTAGCTTACTTATAGTTTAGGTAGTTATTTTAAAATCAAGTCCTAGGAAGTAATGTCAGGTTTAATCTCTAAAAGTGTAGCAAGAAGAGCAAACCCGTTCCCAAACAGCAGAAAGAGCAATTGAGCCTGCCTTTGACAGCTACCACCTGGCATCTTATTAAACTTAACTCTGTAAAACTGGCAGGCATGTATCTTCCCTCATCCTGGAGAAAGCCAGAGATGAAAGAGATTTTGCTTAGAAGTCAGTGGTGGAAAAGGCTTTTATCTTTAGCATGAATATGGAGGTATTTGCATTTCACCCAGATTCCCTATTGTCCTTCTGTGCACTAGAAACTCAAATTGTTTGCTGGAACTTGGCTGGGTGTAATGAGAAGTGCAAATTTCGCTTGTTACATAGCAGGAGAGCTGGGAAGGTCTGAGATTTGTTTCCAGAGAGATTACTGCCCAGCCTGCAGTTCTTGGATCAGTATGTGCAGGGGGAGGTGCTTTCTGTGCAAGATGGCATGGAAGCATTGGTTAGTCTCATGAAATGAGCTAAAAGAAATTAATTGTACAGGTTGGCAGCCTTCTGCAAACCGTTGTTTTGCACAGACTGTGCCTCTGGATGCATCTGTGGCCCTGCAGTTTCTGACTGAAAGGAATTTGTCCCATAAAATCTCTTACGAAGAGCTGTTATAAACAGAAGGCCTGATTCAATAGCCTTTATTAAAAATTCTTGCTTACTCCAGCTAGCCTTGCTTTCACAGGGTGTAACTGGAGAGCATAAGGAATGTAGAGCTCAGTGTCTGTGCAGACAATGAGCATGACGCCATAAAGCAGACATCTTAGCTGGGGATGTCAGTCAGGACTGACACACTCAGTTGTGTGTTTTTGTTTGTCTGTGGTTTTGTTCTACAACCTGGCTGGAGGTTTTTTAAATCTGACATTATTAAACTAAATTTACTGTAGTTGTAAGTAATATTGTTAAAGCATGAACAACGCAAAAGGGTGAAGGCTTATGGTTTAATGTTCAGTGGTAGTGCTGCTTAATTGACCTGTTTTCCTCATTCCCCCTCTGTCATGCTGGTACATCTGGCTTTTTGTGGCTCATCTGTGGACTAGATGCAGCAGGGTTAAAGTAAATGTGACCTGGGAAGAAAAGGGCAAAAGCTGGGCTGGATCAGCATCTTGAGCCTGCTTGTCAGACCTGTAGGAGCTTGACAGAGAGCATTGCCACCATGGAAACATCTGGGAGTGGAAAGGAAGGACTGCTGCTCCTGCCCTGCAAAGCGGTTCATCATACACTGAATACAACATGCCACTTTTTGGCATTTAAACGCTTTTTATGTGTTCAGTGGTTTCCAGGTGATTTCAAAGCACTTTGGAAGGAGGGAGCTGCCCTGTCTTCTTCTGAGGAAGAAGGTTTGGGTTGTACTTTATGAAACAGGAAGGGAAGGCGCAAAGAAGGGAGGCTGGCAGATCGGCCAAGGTCAGCAGGAGTTCTGTGGGAAAGCCAGAAATAGCACCGTGCTGCAGGCCTGTGACTTGTCTACAAACCTATCGGTTGGCCCAGGCCACCTATGAGAGCTCGTGTTCCAAGAGGGCCAAGCATTCAGTGGCTTGTTTTGCACTGGTGTAAACCAGAAACATTGCTGGTGACTCCAGATGTGTGTACAGCCACTTCTGAACACCTCTGCGTGCTTGGAGACAAAACTATCTGTTGTTAAAAATCTGAAATGTCTGCAGAGAGTCTTTATCACGGTAGCTGGATGCCTGCAATATAGTCAATGTAAAGCATTTTGGGGCTGTTTGCTTTGCTTTCCTATAAGCAGGCACAGCTCTTAAACAGTATGTGGAGTCAAAGGAAATCAATCGATCAGCAGAGGTAAAGCTGTAAACCTTAAATGTGGAGGTGCAGGGCTTCTGTGGTAGCATGTACCCCCACTTATGGCCTCTCTCTATAGAGCTGAGGAAACCAAAAGGGAGAATTGGGGCGGGAGAATCTGGTCCTTCGGAGTGGCTCTTTAGGGGAGACAAGACAGCGATTTTAGGTCCCTGAAGACAAACGCCCTGCCACAGTCGGTGGTTCAAGCCCAGCTCTGTGTCGGGAGCCTCGTATCCTGGCCCAAGAATCTCCTGTGACTATCGGGGACAGGGCTTCGGGAGCGTTTCCCCGTGTTTCCCCCGAGCCAAATGGCCCCGCGATACCGAGCACCCATCGCTGAGCCCGGTCCCGGCGGGGCGGAGAAGCCCCTTTAGAGGTGAAGGAGCAGCAACTCATTCCCGGCCGCCCCTTTCCCCTCCCGGGGCTTCCCCGACGGGGCCGGGTGTTGCCCGGGGGCGGGCGGCGGCAGCGTTAGGACCCGGCTGCGGGGCGGGGGGGGGAAGCGCAGCCCGGCGGTTGTTTACCGGGTAGGGGAGCGGCGGGGCAGGTCTCGCCGCGGAGCCGAGCTGCGCGCCGGGGCTGGCGGCGGCTCCTTGCCTCCTCCGCTGCGCCGAGGATGCTGCGCGGGGGTCCGCGGAGGGCGGCGGCGCTGGGTGTTGTGCTGCTGGGCTCGCTGCTGCTGGCGGCCCGCGGCGCTGAAGGTAAGTGCAGCCCGGGGGAACCGGCCTGGCTTTGTGTGGGGGACAAAGGCCGGTCTCGGGACGGGAGATGCGGCCAGGGGCGGCGGGGGCTGCCCGGCCTCACCCGCATGGCTTGGCCTCGTCTCTCCGCAGAGTGCCTCCGCGGCAACGGCGCGTCCTACCGAGGAAGCCGGCGAGTGGCCTCCGGTGGTGCCCCGTGCCTCAACTGGCTGGCGGTGCGGAGCGGCCCCGGCGCCGCGCTCCCGGCAGGTGGGTCCGGGCAGCGGGGCGGGGGCTCGGCGGTGGAAGGGGGGGGATGTCGGAGGAGCAGGGTCCGCGGGGTCCCCTCGCTGACCACCCTCCGCCTTCCAGCAGCAGCCGAGGACCACAACAGCTGCAGGAACCCGGACGGCGACGCCGCGCCCTGGTGCTACGTCCGAGGCGCAGCCGGGGTCCCCGAGCGGCGACCCTGCGACATCGCCCCGTGCTCAGGTAGGAACGGCCCCCGCAGGCCCCCTTCCCCTCCGGCCATCCTTAGGGCATTTCCCTTCCCCCCCGTCTCCCGCCCCTGGGCACTGCCTTTGTCACTAGGGTGGGGGACCCCCCTGCCCACAAACAGCCCCTGCCCATCCCCGGGAACGGAGTGCGCCCGAGGATCCCCTTCCAGCTGTCCCTTGTGCTTGCACATCTGCTTCCAAGCCGTGCCTCGCTCCACCCCCAGAGCTTTTCTGTTGGTGCCAGAAAAGGTCTGTGCAAATTTTTGACCCCCCATGTCACTGGTCACTGTAGAGCTCTTTAGCTGTATTGAGAAAGCTGAGCTCTGGGCATTTAGGAACTACAGACACGTTGGTGGGCTGTTACTGTGGAGCATGTTACTGCTGTCTAACCAAGTGTCTTGCTGCTAAATGGGTCCCAGGGTGAATTCGGATATGGAGAATAGGGGACACACACAACTCGGAGAAAATGGGAATTGAGAGGAGGACAGTAAGAAACAATCCCCCTGATGCTGGATTCCTCATGGATAGTCAGGATGGGAAACAGTCTGGCATGAGAAGAAGTGTATCTGAAGCCTGTTTCATGGAGAGACGTCAGTACTGACTGAGGCCAAAGTAACCACTTGGGGTTTTTTAACTGTTTACTTGAGTTCCTCAAGATTTACACACTCCACTGTCCCTCAGGATTGCTATCATTTGCATATAAACACTTCTCCCCACACATACACCTTCCCCTTTTCTTCACTTTGCTTGCAAAGCATGAAGCAAAACAAATGTTCTGCTGCCAAGACCCTTACCAAAAACAGTCCTGCAGCTTTGGGTTCAGGAGAGTTACCTGACTTTTCAGCCAGTACACCGTTTGCATGTTGAAGGGATCTGACTGTTCTTATCAGGAGTGGGCACCTTTTTATTGTAGTCATGTTTTGCAGCTCCCTTTAGTTAATCTTCTGTGGCTGTGCAGTGCAGGAGACCCTGATTTCCTAACTCCCCTTCTGTACTTCCATTTCACATTCCACTGAGGGCTCAAAATGGCTGCAGATAGAAAATCCACATGGAGTTACTGCCAGCTGTGGGGTGAGATCCAGGTGGAGGGTTTTTTCAGGTGTGGATGCATACCATGCATGGCATTGCCCAAAAGTAGAGATTTTTGTTCAGGACAGGTGCTAGATATCTACTTTCCGCTGTCATAGCTTTGACTGTGCTATAACTTCCATTTTAACTATGTCATGAAAGAAGGAGCTACCTTGAAAATCTGCCAATGCTGTAGATAAAGAATCCACAGGACTTGGAAGGAGTCTGCTATGAGCATCCATCCTTCTGCACCTTTCTCTGGGCTCTGGCTGAGGAGGAACTTGCTGTACTTAACACTAGTCAGTGGCTGTGCTGCTCTGATTTAGTCTGTCCATCTTGCTAGAGGAGTTTGCTACAAGGCTGCAAAGAGGGGCTGGGTAAGAAGAATGTCTTCTTACAGGGGAGAGAGACTCCCAGCTGGAGTCTCCTGTCAAACCTTCCCGTGTCAGGAAGATTGAGGCAGAAGAGAGATAAATAGGCTCCTGGGAGATTTGGGATGGAGATTCTCATAATCTTATTCACGTCTGTTCAGCATGATTGAAGCTGCAGCCTGTATATTGATTATACACTAAATGAAGTCATTGTGCATCCCCTGGACTCATGCCCTGAACGCAGGGTTTGTTATGCTGTGTCTGATTTCTGTCTCATCTCTGGTGGTGCTTTGCACTCTTAGCTAAATAGGTTTGTGTGAAAGCAAAGTGGAGGGAGGTGGATGTTTCTGCTCTGCTTTGGTAGGATTTCTGGCAAGAACTTAAGAAGGAACAAGAGTTTGTCAGTGTACTTTGAAGGCAGTTCAGTAATACCAGTCTAGATCTGTCCCACTCACAAGGCGTGTGTTATTTTGAAGTACTCACCAATGCTTGGTCATTTTGTATAGCTGCTTTTCCTCTCAACAGATGCAACAGATGCTACAGCTGCCACAGCCCCAGTCTCTACAGAAGAAGTTGGTACTTCCCAGGAGGTGGATCAGGTGTTTGAACCGGCTGATACCTTGCCCTCCCGGAGTGAGGCAGCGGCTGTGCAACCCGTCATTGGGATCAGTCAGAGAGTGCAGATGAACTCCAAAGAAAAGAAGGACTTAGGGACACTAGGTACAAACCCAGAATCATGTGATGCATCCATTCCTCTAATTCTGGCAGGACAGATTTATTTTGAGGCAATGCTATAGCTGGATCTACTGTCTCTAATTTTGTCTCTTTCCTTTCTCTCTTTACAGGGTATGTGCTGGGGTTGATCATGATGGTGATAATCATTGCCATTGGAGCTGGCATTGTCCTGGGATACATCTATAAGAGGTCAGTAGCTAGTCCTTTACTCAAAAGCTGGAAGCATGAAGCAGGGTAGAGCAGGAATGTCTGAGCACCTTCAGATCACCAGATCCCAGTGAAAAGGCAGGCAGTAGCATATATTCTGCTATGGCACGTTGTGCAAGAGTTTCTTTGCTTGTTGCACTGAGGAAAGAGCTATTTAAGAGTTAATCCCGTTCTTCTCCATTTCACCCATCAGCCTGCTCTTCTGTCCCATGTAAAGTTTCAAACTCTGCCCTCTTATTTTTTGGCTTTATGCATGTGTGTGCACGTGTGCTTTGATGTGGTTTTCTCAGATGCATCCAAAGGAGCTGATTTTACGTAAGAGCTGCAGAGAACAGATCCCACGTGCCCTCACAGGAAGTTTCTTTTGAGAGCAGAGAAAGAACAGTCCTTTTAGCAAGCCACCTGTTCCCCTGGTTTCTCTAGTCTTTAGAAGAAAAACAATTGGCAGATTCCTTGCCACTCATGCATTGTATCCTATGAAGCTGAATATCAAGTAGCACTTTTTTTTTGGTCCATTTTACTGAAGCTCTCATATACTTTAAGGTCAGTTTTTTGATTCACGCTTAAGGTATTTGTTCATCCAATTGGCTGTGTTGGACAGAAATGCTTCTGTAGCTCAGCAGTTTGAGGTTAGTGGTAATAGCAAGCAGCTTAGTTGTAAGAGACAGGGCAGGATTAACAAATAGCAGTGAATGTCCCTGCCGCAAGTGAAGGGCCAGGCTGCCTCCTCTGGGAGGGTTTGCTCTGTATTTTGGCTGCTTGACAGCAGTCTGACACAGCCAAGCAGAAGGAGCTCTTTCCCAAGCTGGGACGTGCCCTTATGTAAGTGTTTATAATAAATGCTGACAGAAAAAAAACCAGAGGGAGGAGTGTTACATAAGGGGCAAAACACAGAGTGCTGCTTGTCGAGGAATCTGATGTGAGGTGTCACTTCAGAACGCTGTCTCGTATGCTGGCAGGAATGCAGCCACTGCTGCACGCTTGTAGGCAGCTTTGAGAAGCAGCCAAACTGCTCATGTGCTGACAGGAAACCCCAGCAGCTCTGCCTGGTTGGGATCACAAGCTCCAGGAGAAGTGAGCAGTTCTGTCCCATCGCACTCCTGTCTTTGGTGAGAAGAAGCAATAGACCAGTGTTGGGTTTTGTCCAAATGCAGCTTTGCTTCCTCAGTCCCAGAGAGCTCACAGCAGCGCTGCAGTGCGGGTTTACTGTCTCTCTTCTTGCCTTGCTCTAAAAATTGCATGTGCAAGCTGGCAGGTTTGGGTAGGTGTGGTGAGAAGCCTTTAATGGGTTTGGTAGCTTCTGATATACATAGCTTTTCTGGAGACAACATGCTATTAATGCCATCCATTTTTAAAGCAAGACAGTCTTCCTCAGTACAAATTACAGAGCTGTTGCCTCCCTTAGCAACAGGCTGAAGACTGAGGCAGGTTTGAGGAGCTGGTTGTGATATTAAGCTGTGAGTTGCAGTGGCAGAAGTCAGGGCCAGCTCTGAAGTGAGTTTTGCTCCTTTCAGGAATGGCTTCATTTTGTTACACACATTTGTTTGCTGCAACAAAAAGCAGAATCTGTCACCACTTCTGATACCTGTTTCTATCAGATGAAGCAGGTTATAGAAGCTGTGTTCCACAGCAGTGGGCTCTGTGTCGTCTCACTGCTCCTCTGGGCCTGCACTGGGCAGTACTGTAGGGCTATAAGATACAAGGAAACACTTGTCAGCTCCATGGTTTGAAAAGCCCTGGCTTTACTATCATGATTTAGCAGTAGCAATGTCAGTGAATATGACAGTTTGAGGGAGGAACAAACTTCACCTGGCTGCTAGTTGAATGGGGTCAGATGGGGTCCTCTGCTTGCAGTAGGGAATGTTTCTGGCCCTTTGTATGTAGCTGAAAATATTTCTTAAAGAGTAGAGTTCCTTCTTTTCTATTGTATTATGTTGACTGAGACTGCCTCCACGCAGTGGCACCCATGCACATCTGTTTTGTTTTTAATCTAGGGGGAAAGACCTGAAGGAAAAGCATGAACAGAAAGTTTATGAGCGTGAAATGCAGCGTATCACACTGCCACTGTCCGCGTTCAGCAATCCTGCCTGCGAGCTTGTAGATGAGAGCACAATCGTGGTGCACACTAACCAGACACCTGTGGAGGACACGCAGGATGGTGGTGGCCCACTCATGGGGCAGGCAGGTACTCCTGGTGCCTGAGCAGCTCGGGCAGGAGCGATACAGGCTGAGCAAAGCCTCCAGCTTCCCACTGTGAGTGCGGGGGGTGCGTGTGTTCATTTCTATTTTGTTTTCATTTTGATGAAAGCCAGGAGAAGGTGATGCAGAGGGAGAGAACAATGGGCTATTCATCACAATCTGTTTGAGGGGCACAATTCAGTGCATGACCAGCTGGGGACTGGTGTGGCGGACCCTGCTGCTTCCTCCCACCTATCTCCATGGTGTGCCAGGGAGCTGGGGGGGATGACGGGCCAGGCCCTCATGTGGTCGCAGATCCCATAGCCTGGAGCGTGGTCTTGGCTTTTTCTGTTCCTTTCCTATTTAACGGTGTGCACTGTTACTTAAGTTTCAGCCTGGAACCCCAGGAGGGAGCAGTACTACAGGGACTGAGGGGAGCTTCATGTCAGGCTTAGCTTGGTAATTACACTGATTATAGTTCCTGCCTTTTTGCTTTAGTGGCTGAGAGCTGGAGATGCTGTCCAGAATGCTGCTACTGGATCAGTTTCTTTTTCCAAGAAAGAGTTTATTTGGGGGTTGACTTTGGCCAGGAGCTGTATGTTTAGCCCTAGTGTCAGTTTGGAAGAGCTCTTCTCAAGCTATTGATAAATCCAGGTCTTCCAGGGCTGAGGCCAGATCTCCATTCCCCTGTGGTGCTACATGAACAGCCACAGTTGCAGGTATCCAGGTGGTCTGTGCCTCCTGCTCATTTACAGCAGGAGACCAAAGGCCAGCAGTAGACAGTTGTGAAGTAAACAAACTGCCCTTCAGTTACCTACAGCAGGGGGAGCACTGTGGATAGATAACATCCTCTTCCGAATTCCCTTAGCTTTCCACAGAGCCAGCTCTGGACAGAGTGGCCCAGCAGCTATGGAGGTCACCCTGACCATGACACAGCAGCTCTTGCTGTAAGGGCAGGATACAGCAGCTGCTCTTGCAAGATCCTGAATTTAGAGCATGGCTCCTGGCTCAGCCTCCTTCACACACTCTCAGCTTGTGCAGCGAGACCACTTGCTTACAGAGCCTGGCATTTTGTAACAACTTTTATTAGCATTTCAGGGGGTTTGGAAGGGATGGTTGCTGCAGTGTCTCCCAAAAGGCACCAAGGCAAGGCCAGTTCAGGGAAACATCCATCCCCACCTCAAGGGGATTCAAGCCATTCAAGTAAATTTTCTAGCCATCTGCTTTATAGCTGTGGGCCTAACAGGGAGCAGCACTTGTCAGCAGGGGTTTTAGCATTTGATTCAGAAAAGGGAAATGTTTTATTTTTAAATGCCTTTGAATACCATTTCTTTGTAAAATGTTTTAAATACCTCATTATGAGAAGGTGCAGATTGTGCTACCTTGTATTAAAGCTTAAAAGAAAAATGCAATGTAGTGGACCTGTGTGGACTGTGGCTCATCTGTACATTCCTCCTGCCAGAGCAGCATCCTTTTGCTTCTTGCAGACTTCGAATTGAGCAGAAGGTAAGATGCCATGTCAGTTTGCCAGACCCCAGGTAAATCCCTACAAGCAGTGCCTCCACTCACCAGCACTGACAAGAGGCATGGAACTTATGTCCTTGCTGTCAGCAGCTGGTCTTAGACTGGAACACTGTTCTGAAGAGCAGCTGTGGGTCTGTGAGCTGTGCTGACTAAATGGGCTGGTCCGTGGGAAGATGCTCTCAGTTACAGCCCCTTCCTGCCCTGACACAGGTCAGTTCTGCTCTGGTGCTCCTCAGCAGCAGCTCCATCCCCCAGGGCCTTGCAGTAGAAAGCATGACAGGGACAGGGCACAGCAGGTTATGGGAGGCACTGACATAGCTAGCATTCTCGTTCAGTTGTTGCCTTCACAAATGCCCCTTGAACTACATATTTCAGAATAAGACATTTCCAAGAACAGGCTATATTTTTATCCGTGGATCAGAAAAGGAAAATGGAGAGAGGCTTCATTTTCTGCTGACTCCTGTCCACTCTTAAAAAAACCTTGGCAAGTTCTTCCATCATTCCAGGTAAATAGTACTGTAGAGTACTTGCACTGCATCTCTAGAAGTCTGGGCACAAGGAAGGGTGTTCTAGATGATACCTGATCTCTGCAGTTCTGCTGTTCCCATTATGTGACAATAGAAACCCAAGCAAGTTACAGCTTCCTGCTTGATGTAATAGAGACAACCAAATCTCGTTTTTGTAGCAAGTTTAATGCTTTTTAATTTAGTTAGAACATGGAGCTGTGCAAATCACAGTTCATAACCCCCACCCACACATCACCCAGGACTCTCCCCTTCAAGGGTCCCCACACAAACCAACCTGGAAGGGGAAAAGAAAGGGCAAATCCTATTAACAATCCTGAATCCACTGGACCCAGTTTAGAGAGGCTCCTCCACTGACTCACAGCACAGGGAGTCCCCCAGTGTTTCTAAAATACCACTACAAAGACTAAAACCACACCCCCACACTCACACCTTTTGTCAGGTGATGGCTGGTCCCGTGTTATGTTACATAATACTTTAAACTCATGGGTAGGGGAGGAAATCAAAGGAACAGCAAAGACTAACACCCATTCCCCACCATTCAATACTGAAGGGAGTGGGGAGAGAAAGGAGCACACTAAAAATCCAGTTAAACCAAGGTGTCTGTGAAATTTGAGAGCAGGACTTGAGCCAGTTGGTTCTGTTCCGCCAACCACGTGAGCTACTGCAGCAGTAGCTTTCTTCCTTCTCCCTCCAAGGGAGGAAGAAGAGAAGTGCTGGAAGAAAATAACACTCCCAAACACACCCGTCCCAATGACTCCAAGCCCTTTTTTCTCCTCCAAAGCAGGGAATGACCCTGAGGAAAGTTTCTGCTTGGAGAATCAGCTCAGGTGCTGCAGCAGCAGAGGCAAGAAGGACCTTCAAAGGGAGCAACTGCAGGAAAGGATGAGGTAATGGCAACTGAATTATTAGTTCTCCAGCTGCCACTCCTAGGAGAATGGGACATTCTCCAGCACTTTTCTGTTCATGACAAGTCCATCCTTTCACGTAACTCTGGGGTTATCCCCGTTTGTCACTGTCCATGCACAAAGTCTGAGCCTCTTCAAACCCTTGGTTTTCTGAAGAGAACCTTCTGCCACCCTTTCTGTCACCTCATGTCCACAGACCGAGAGCTCAGGCAGCCTCAGCACTCCAGGGTGTCCACAGTCAGTGCTAGTGCAGTTCTACACATTCGGGTTCAAATACTTTCACCTAGTAACATTCTTGGGCAGGCAGACTCACTGTGCAGGCTCAGGGTCTGAAGATGCTCAAGCAGCTCGCCTGCCTTTATCACCATTAGGAGGGGCAAGCAGAGCTCAGTTTTAGTGTTTCTAGGCAGGCTTTTGGAGGTATTCAGAAACAGAGGAGGGAAGAAACTCCACAAAACCAAACTAAAACAAGAATTCAAACACACTTCCCCACAGACAAGGTATTTCAGGAGAGCTGCCCAGTTCCTGGGGCTTTTCAATTCCTCCCCTGTGATGCACCTGGAGGCCAGAATCTCAGTGGGTTATTCTGGAAAGCACATGCAGAAACACACACACACTCACACTGTCCTCATGGGGCCTTTTGCTGGATGTCCAATTTCCCCTGCTTTCTGTGCAGAGTAGTCAGTGAGAGAAGCAGTTCCAGAAGTGCTGGTCCTTACCCAGGAGAGTCTCCTATAGCAAATCCCTCCCTAGCAGACAGGCCAGGGTGGCTTCACAGCTTGCAGCCAAGTTCTAAGGCACCACAGTAAAGAAGCCTGGAAAGGCCAGAGGGGAAACACTTCTCAAGCCATAATAGTAGTGTTGAGCAGCTTTCCTAGGTGTAGTGGCAGGAAACAGCCCATTTTGCTTCTGAAACATGCCAGAAATCCACAGTGAATCATACGTCCAAGAGGAGGGGTGTTGGGTGGGGAGAGAGAGGCAATGCAGCAAATGCACAGCGTGGTGCTCCATTAATGCCCTGGAAGTGACTGAAGTGCATCTCCCTCCCTGTCACTCAGCTCCAATGAAGTGGGGCAGGCAGCAGGATGAGCTGACTAGGTTGTGTTGTCAGGTAGCTTGTCACGGTTCAGTCCATACTGCACACTCACGTTGTGGTCCAGCTCCTCCAGCTCAGATGGAAGGGGGATGGCAAGTTCTCCCAGGTAGAGGGAGAGAGCTTCAAATGAATCTTCCAGCTTGGAAAAAGGGGGCCTAGAAGCAGCAGTGAGGAAATGTGAGTGGGAAAGAGGAAGCACAGCAACATCTAAAAAGGTTGAGGCACTTGTCTATCCAGCCACTGTCCCATGCACAGAGGTGTGAACAGGGACATGATCCCTCCCCATTCAGCTTCTGAAACTGCAAAGATCCCATCTGTCTGGGCTACCTGTTTTTACAGCTGATGACCAGGGAGGTCTGGCTCTTTTGGAACCCAATTGGCATCAACACCGTTGTGAAGCTACAAGTTTCACAAATAGTGAAGCATTCACCTTTCAGAGCTGGTGCCAAGGTCTGCCCCTACTTTTAGTACATGAGAAGCCCTGAACAACCACTCCTCCTCTACCCTATGTCTCAGGAATTGTTTCAGGGACCTCCACCATATACAGCAGTCTCTCCCAAGCTAATAAGTCTTTAGTCTCTCCTCCCATGGAAGCCGTTGAGCATTCCCACAGAAGGCTGGAATACAGCCCTCTTCCACCCTCTGTGCAGAGTAGTCCTTCCGCTAAGGGGATAAAGACACATCCTTCAACCTTACAAAGAGGAACCCTCCAAATCCCAGCCCTACCGGCTCTCTGGTTCCAGTCTGCAGCAAATAGCAGCCAGAGGGAAGAAGCCTGGAGGACAGTCAGCAGGAACAAACTTCTCCCAGAACAGCTTTACATTAAGGCCAAAATCCAGTGTGCGTGGGAGACAGTCTGGGTCGGCATAAACCTGGCCTATGATCTAGGGAAAAATGAGAGAAGAGCTTGAGTACAGCAACAGTTCCAGGGTGTTAACAGAGAACATCAGCACCAGGCAGGGTCCCCGTCAAAGTATTGGGGTGAAAGGGAAAGAGCAGAAACACTGTTCCTGCTTTCCAGTGGGGCCAGTTGCACACTGTACTGCATACAGACAAACTGCATGTTAAGCTTTTATAAGATGTGGTGATGTGGCTGCTGTTGTGAAGGAAGGCCCAGACGCCTTCTCCATCTCCTCAGGGTCTCTGCTAGAAGATGCAGGGTGATGTGCACCTCCCAGAGAGCTCAACCCTGCCTTCCTGCTGGGTCAGCAACTGTGCTGTATGCTGCTGGGGGTGATGCAGCCCCTCCTGATCACAGGTAACCAACACAACCTATGTCACCATCCCATCTCTTCCCCTCACACAATCTTACCACACACCAGCAAAACTCCTTTCTATGGAACCTCTCCTAAGTGATGCTGTGAAGTCAACAGCACCACATATTCTGACTTCCTCTGTTACTGGCAGATTCAACTCCACAGACAGTTGGGAGGGGTGGAGAGAACAACCAGAACCAAAGCTCAGGAGGTTGCAAGCAGAGCTGCTGGAGGAAGGGGCTGGGTGGAAGAGAAGGAAGCCCTGCCCCAGCACTCAGATGTCCCAGTGCTCACCACCTCCAGCATTAGAGGACTCAAAGTGTAAGGAGGGAAGGAACCCACAGCACAGAGCAGTCAAGGTCAGTGTCAATACAAATGCTCACATGGGGAAGAATATTGGGTTTAAAGCCTCACTGGTATTACAAAGAGGGTGTTATTTATAACCACCCAGGCTTTTCTGTGCCAACAGCTCAGCAGGACGACCACATCCTGTAACTAGACAGTGGAACGCCCATTATGTATTTTGGTAGGATTATTTCCTTATCTGTTTGAGTGTGTAACATCTTTTTTTAGCATCTTTATCTTGGTGACAAGCAAAATGTTCCTGTGATCCTACCCCTATTTGTCTGCTTTCTTTGCTACTATTTGTCTTTTTTCTATATGAAACAACTGTTATAATTCCACAAACAAATTTTTCAAGTTCCTAAATTTATCACTCACAACCACAACATTCTCCGAGAGGAGAGCCCAGCATAGACAGAGCTCCAGATGAGGCCACAGAGATTTATGCACAGATACTTCTTTGTCCTTTTCATCCAGACACTGAAGATGAAACTCTGCTGGCGTCCCTGTAACTGCTGTGTTATCAGTCCATGTAACACTCTGCCTTTCATCTCTATTTCTACTGTCTTACCTTTTAAACTGAAAATACCTTGCAGCTTTTGAGTTGTGCTCTTTGCTCTGAAGACAGAAAACACTGCTATAATGGTAAGACAGTGCATTGGCTCGGAGATAAACTAAGCCAACAGACTTCAGGGCGCAAGCTTCATTAATGGACCTGCAAAGAGGTTTCTGTTTCCCATTCTTTGAAGTGAAGTGCCATCCTCAGTGGAGGCCCTGAATTTGCTGAGAGACAGCTGACTGGTCTTTTAATGAGACAGTAGAAAAGGCAAAGAGTATCAGAGCTTTAAGGGAATATATATACTTTCAAATGGATACCAGGGCTCAGTCAGAACTTGATGGACTTTTTAACAGTTACTCTCAAGTCCAGGAAGAAACAAGACAGTTATCTTCCCTGAGGAAGCAGAGCAGGGTGAACCTGTAGTCCCAGCCTCAGTCACTGTGCTGTTAGGTCAAAGATTGCACACTCAGAGAAATAGCTGATAAAATGTGTGTGAGAAGATGGCAGTGGGGAAGAGGTCTATTAAAGATGCCATGTAATGTCCTGGCCTTACCTCACAGAGAACAATCCCAAATGAAAAGATGTCCACTGTCTCATCGTAGCTCTGTCCTGCAGGAAATATAAGACATTCAGCTTTGGGAGAGACAGTTCCCCACCCAGCTATTTCAGGAGCTGCCAGTCCAAAGCTACTATGCCTATTCCCTGGAAGGCCCTAAAACAGGAGACAAAGCAGGAGTTAAATCTGAGCAGGGTCAGCTGCCCCAAGATATGTATACCAATTGCATCTTCCTATACACTGCCACTGCTTGTTTTAACTCCTTTTTTCTAGTGGGGAATTATAGGGACAACCCAGGGAAGCTGTGTGTAGCAGAGGTCTGGGCAAATCCTAATTTTAACTGTGGAAAACTTCTGCCCATTCCCACTGATTGCTGTTCTAGTGCATCTCTACAGTGCAGAGTCATTGTTCAGCTTCCTCAACAGCCAGGGAATGCCCAGTCCCTGCTACAGTGACTGCAGATATAATAAATGACACACTGGCAGCGCTTTGAACCTGGGAGAGAGCAGGCTGGTTCCAGCAGGCCATTCTCTGCTTACAGACACACCCCTCCACAGCCAGTATCTGGTAAACAACCCTGCTTTCAGAGGTGATGTCACACTAAGCTCTTGCTGGTCTCTTTGAGAAATGCCAGGTATGAGACAGGCTCTGAGACGCAGCCTCAGACTCCTATAGGGCCTGCAGGCCTTGAGAGAAGGAAAACAGAACAGCACACAAGAAAGCTGGGGAGAGGAGCCCAGTTCTCCCTTCCCTGATGGAGACATTTGATATCATAGCTAGCTAAACTGGCCAGACAGACCTGCTTATTAGGAGGAAATTGTCTCCACTGCATTTCACCCTTACCTTGACTCCTGCAGGGGCAATTTTTTCCCTAAGGGTTCATCCTTAATGTAATGGAGGGCTGTGTGCCAAAATCAGATTGCCCTTCACTTGGACCACTCCCAACCCAGTCCTGAGGCTTCAGCAAACCTGGCAGCAGACGGTTTCTCCCTGGATCTACATGACAGCACATGTAAGCCTCATCCTGGAGTTTGATTCCCTGTCTCAAGAGGCAGTTCCAAAGCATGAGGCTATAACAGAAATTGGTCTCAGGTTCAATCTTATTTCACGCCTCTTTTGTCTTGCCTGTTATCTAGATCAGTGCAGTTTAGACCTGCTGCCCTCCTGAAGAATCCTCCTGTCAAGCCAGAAACATTACCTCAGCTGGTACAAAGGCTTATCAGGTCAGGTACTGCAAGAGCAGTGTAGCTAGGGTACCTGTGTATATAAATAAGCTTGCATATTAGCAGGTCTAAAACCATAGACCCTAATAGGTTTGATTGTTACTAGGGCTCATAAGCTTTCAGTAATCTTATCATCCCTGTACCTTGTCACAGGCTGTCACCTCACCTGCACCCTGGTATCAGTATCTTACCATTGAGCATCTCTGGAGCCATCCAGTATGGGTTGCCAACCACTGTGTAGCGCTTCTTCCTGTCACTCTTGCGCAGGGTTCGTTTCTTGGCCGATGGCTTCTCCAAAGTGGGCTTTTTCCTTTCCTCCACAATCAGCCGAGACAGACCGAAGTCAGCCACCACCACGGTCTTATCCTGCACCAGGGATTTAGTACAAGCCACCGATTATGCTCAGCTACTTTCAGGAGCAAAGAGCCTGCAATTCCTCTTTCTGTCAACTACACTGTAAAGGAAACTAACAAGGTTTCCTGCAGCCAGATGAGCACAGCAAGCTGCCTAGATACCCAATTCACAATCCCAACACATCGTTTCTTCTCATCATTGCCTTATTTTCTGTGTGGTCACTACAATAACGCTATCAATTTGGCTACTTTTGCCAGAGCAAAGCTGGGCCTTTCTTTTCAGACCTTCCTATTCTATGTGGCCTGGAATTAGTGTAGACTTTCATCCTGGGTCATTTGAAGCCCACATGCTAATCTCGTATTTCAGCCAGTGAACAAAGATAAGGCTTGAGGGAATGAAACTACACAAAAATCTTGTGGCCTCCTAACATATCAAAAAGAGAGAGCACACACCTGTGCACACACCTGCACACTTGTCTGAATCCTGAGTGCCAATAAAAAAGTCATCAAGTGGTTGGAAGAACAGATGCAGCTGCAGAGAACATTTCATAGTTGAGATAAGAAACAGAGCTGAACTAACTCTCCTAACGACACTGTTAATAGGAGATGCTACCACAGAAAAGAGGATGAGAGAACAGAATGAAGAAACAGGGAAAGATAGATTAGCCTCGGAAATCCTATGTGAAAATGAAGCTCCCTTGTTTAGGGCACTAAAAAATCTCTGGCACTCTCTGAAATCAGTTCCATTCTGACAAAAGAGGAAAAATCACATGGAGAAAACCAAGGGAGGAAAATGACGAGGAGGGGAGCAGCATGCTGTGGGGAACAGAGGTGTAGCTCACCAACTTGATTAGGCAATTGTGTGAATTCAGGTCTCTGTGAATGATGCACATGGAGTGCAAGTAAGCCTGAAACAGAGAAAGAAAACTTGGCATTAGGGATTTCCAGGCCTCAACAGCCAGATACTAGTAGCCAGACAGCATCCAAACCCCCTCATACATCACTCTACTGAAGTACCTAACCCTGACCCTGGAAGTTCACTCTCTGATACAGGGACAGTCCAACTCACCATTCCAGAGGCAATTCCTTTGGCAAAGCTGACCTTCTGCTCCCAGGGAAACGGGTCCTGAAAGACAAATCCTCAATGGTCAGAGCCTGTCTTACCAGCCAGTTAGTGACAGCAATTCTTCTGCAACAGGGACTCTTGCAGCAGTCAGAGAAAGATGATATAGCCCCAGGAAGAAAGTGATTTCTGCCTTAGGCTACCCACAGGTATGAAGAAGCTTTTCCACACAGCTCCACAGGATGAGACTAACAAAAGTACCATAAGGCTGGCACAACCAACACCACAGTGAGCCTCATTGAGCAGAGGTCTACCAGGCTTCCATACTCACCGCATTACGAAGGAAGTCCTTCAGGGTGCCTCCCTCAATGTACTCAGTGAGGAGATTCAGCTTCTTGTCCTTGTACAGTACACCAATGAACTTCAGCACATTGGGGTGATCAAGGCTGCGCATCACTTTCACCTGGGAAGCAGAGACACCCCACCCCAAAGAAGATAATGAAACAAGTCCTGGCAGATCTGCTCTGTGCTGACAACACTGGGGATCAGAGAGTACACTCAAACACTAACCTTAAGCAATCAACTAAGTGTTCTCTCTTCATTTTCATGCTGTGCAGTTAACATGATCTTAGTCTTTAAGGAGAGCACTCTTGAGTTTGGCAAACTTTTAAGAGACAGGAGCTCTCCAGGGCAGCTATCTGGTCTGTGCAGTATGTGTCAGGGCTGGAATAGCAGCATTAGGTGTTTAGAGAGCTGCCTTTAAGCTAAATCTGACTTTAAAAAGCATGGTAGACAGCCAACAAGAAAACAGTTTAAATACAGCAGGAGTCTTACAGATACTGGCCCTCATCATCTGTATTTATGCACAAGGCTCAAAGGATAAATCCTTTATGTAGTGCACAGCTCCACTTGCCTCAGGCTCAGGCTGCTTTTTATCACTGAAAAATTAATGAACTGGGAACTGAAGCCATGTCTAGTGCTCAGTGTGAGTCACACTTTGTTGCAGCAAACATTCAGCTCATGTCAGCTTTTCCGTGTGTGCTGTCTCCCTCCTCACTGCCTTGATTCCTGCCAGGATGCTGGCACGATCACTCTATGGATTAGATGGAAGAGAGTTCCACACACTGCTGTCTCAGAAGCTTTTTGCAGTCTTACTCCTACCTCTGTCAAGAAAGTCTTCTGTGTTTCCTCATCACAGCGGATCAGCTCCTTCATCACCATCACCTTTCCTGTTGCTTTGTGAGTCACCTGGTGGAAACAGAAACCACAGCTGCAGGCAAGGCTCAAGAATATACAGCTCCAATGCTCTTGCAACTCTTCTGAAAGAGAGGATAGCATTCCCTTCCATACAGAGCAGAAAATAGATGGGAGAAAATTCTGAGCCTGGGGATCTGCAGAAAACAGCATAAAATTTCTTCTTGCAGAATTCAGCAAAGATCCTGTCTGTAGACCAGAAACTACCTAACACTGACAAAGCCTGATGGATTCTGATGAGCTTAAAAAAGTTACTTATGTGCAAGCAGAACTTTGATATACAGGCTATTCAGTTGAGGCAGAAAGAGGTTATTTTACCATGCTCCTAGGGAGCAGTGTATTGCTGTCCGCAGGGAATGTCCCAGAACAGTGGCAAACACACAGAAACCCAGTATGGACATCAGGTGATAAATTTTCTGTCTCTGGACATGGAAAGCCTCTGCAGTTCCTCAAGAGCTGTTTGCCTGTATCCAACTAGTTCCTGGCATTTTGCTGTATTCTAGAGGTTTCTTTTAACTTGTTCTGCCTTGCTTGCACCAGGTGCATGAGTGAGCAGAAAGGGTCCAAATTCTGACACACAGGTTGTCCTGGAAATCCTCTCCCATTCAGTTGCTTAACTTGGGCAGCTTCGTCTCCCTAAGATCTGCACCTAACTAAACTGCCACCTTCTGTCTGAGAACAGAAGGGAACTATTGTGACCAGATACAGTACTTGTTGCACCAGAAGCAGTCAATGTGAAGCTCAAGAAAGGCCTCATACCCCTTAAAATGAAAAGCCTTTCAGAAAACCTCTAGAACTGCAATCCAGAACACAAGACCCAGTTATAGTATTTAGGAAGTTTAAAAGCTCTTGCAAACACTGTGGCACATTAGTTGTGTTTAGAACCATGGGGCATAACATGGCTGATATAGGTGGAATACAAATGCATGGAATAACACAAGAAAAGCAGGAGTACAATATTCTTCTGCTCCTGCCTGAAATTAAGCATCCATAAACAAGTAGCGAGCCAGGGAACACTACACATTTTAGCCAGGGACGTGAAAGCCAGGGACATCTAATACCCAAAGATAAAGATAAGTGAAGAGACAAAGACAAGACAAGGCTATGTGGAATTCTTAAGCTGACATACCAGCAAAACTGAAACAAGTGTCATCATGAACCTCCAAGAGGGCAATGTTAACTCCCAGAGCATGCACCAGAACAGGATGGTTATTGGGTAACTTGAGCAGAAAAACAAAAGTCTTTGTGCCATTAACTGTGGGGACATAGATGACAAAAGCATGCGACAGAGGAAAGGTTCTGCTTACCTGGACCTGTTATTTCTCTATGAGCAGAGGAGAAGAGAAATGCTCATTAGTATAGATCAAAAGCATTGGGTCTATAGTACTGGCTCACTACCTCCCATGGAAGCATGAGATGAATATGGTGGCTGGACACCTGAAATTTATACAGGTGTAAGGAGAGAAGTCCCACACCATGGTGAAGCTGCTGAAGCACCCTCAGTCAAGACTGGGGCTTAAATACAAGAGAACTGCTATTAATGGAGATTTTAACTGTGAGAATCATGCAAGACCTGACCACTAACAGCACACTGACAAGTTATTTAGGCTCTGCTGAGGGTTCAGAAGTGGTCACTACATCAGCCTGGCAAATCTCCCAGCATGGCACACCAAGGGGAGGTGAGAAATGCTGTACTGGGAAGTTGAATGCATGTCTTCATAGGAAAGATACTCGTAAGGGAAAGTGTAGTTTGCTCCCCATTCTGCCACCTTTCCCAAGTGAGTGCTGTGACACAGGCACTCTGCAGTTGTAAATCTAACTCAGGAGATGAGTATGTATGCCCAAGGTTGGCATTCAATGGGGAAATCAAAATTGCTTGCAGCCAGAGACACTCATGGTCAGGGAATGAAAGAGAAATGGATCTCACTGAGCAAACCAGGTGAGTTCCATCACCAATCACTATCAGCAAGGCAAAGGCCATTGAGACAGTGGCAAAGGATCCTGAGATAGGCAGACAGTGCTGTAATCAAAGTAAATGATGAATGCTTGGAGACCTCCCTCACCTTGATTGCTTGTCCAAAAAATCCTTTTCCTAGTACTTCGCCATGAATCAGGTCACAGGGCCGGAAGATTTGCTGGGAGCAGCTAGAAGAGGATCGTAGGGATTCCGAACGACTGATGTCACGGCTCAGGAGCAGCGGCTCCTTTGGAGAACTGGGACCAGGAGACTTAGAAATGCTGTTACTTCGCCTAGAAAACAAAAGAGACCGAAAGATCAGGGAAGCTGCTAGGAAACTTCTTGTCCAACATATCCCATCATTAGCTCCTAAAGGTCGTTTCTAGATGTGTTTCAGTGCTCTTTGTACCTCAAAAGCCAGATGCTCTCCCAGAACCATGGAAGCTCTTTACAAACCTAGAGCAGCTTCTAGGTCAGAGCTGCCTAACAGCAGCACATCTCCTGGACTGTCAGAGGTGGAGCTCTGTGAACAGGAGGAGGAGGAAGCCGTGAAGACAGAGCACTTGCTATCTCTAAACAAAGATTAAAATACTGGTAGGTGACTACATGAGCAACTGAGTGCCCAGACTAGGAAGACAAGATTTTCCCCAACTCCCACGTCTCAGCCATATCCCCTTTAAGGACACATTCTTCCTCAGCCATTTAAGGCTGGTAAAAATCAGATCTTTCCATTTGCTAACTGCAAATCTTCATAGCTTTTCTATGTTAAACATAGAGCTCCATATTTTTTATTAAAGAAAGTTTGCCATCCAAAAGCTAACAGAGAGAGTACACGTTGATAGCTCAATCTGAAGCTCTCCACTGCTTCACCAATGGTTTATACCAAGGCTCATATCAGAGATGAGTCATGTCTCCCCAGGCATGTGCAATCGTAAGGCACAGAGCAACCCAGCCAGGTAGCACAAGGCAAAGGCAAGCAAGGTCAGAAGCAGCACTTCCAGGTCTTCACCTGAGGGAGCGCCGTCGGAGGGTTCCTTCCAGATTCTCCTTGATGTCCAGTGGTGAGAGGGAGCGTGGGGAAATGGGTGCCTTTATGTGTGTGGGAAGACGGGAGTCCAGACGAAGCCTGTCCAAGCGCTGCGAGACAGGGTCGTGCTCTATCAGCAGCTGAAGTGTCTGGCTTGTCTTGCGGATCAGCTCCTCCACCTGCAATCAAACCAAAGCACAGGATGGTAGCACACAGGAGGAACACAGTGACAGGAGATAGAGGAGATGCACAGAATGCCCCTCAGCAATCAGAGTAGAGAGTTCAGTGACAGCACTCCACAGTTGTTTAGTTGCATGCAGGCACATCAAGGTAGTAATACAGAAGTTGTCATGCTATTCAAATCCTCTCCTTTCTGGTCACTACAAATAACCTGTACAAAAAAACTGTGGACAGGGTAGTTACTATGTACTATGAGGTGTACACACACTGTATATAGGGTGGGAGAACAGTGCCAAGAAACAGAAAAGTTGTAGGAAGTCAGAAGAGAAGGAGGCTTCAGAACAGAACTCTACCCACCTCCTCCACCTGTAATGTACGAATAGGAGCTCCATTAATCTCCAGGATACGATCTGCAGGGTGGATGGCATTCCGGACATCTGGGCTGATGTGCATCCTGTTCACTCTAAACACAGGAATTACAGCATGTGTATGAAGTCACTTTAGCCAAAATCATAAAAAACATTTGATCTCTGATGCTTCCCTTCATATTGGTATTTTGAAATAAAACCATGCCAGTCTACCAACACAGGGAGCTACTGTTAGACCAAGTGCATAGGTCTGAGCTGCTCTTCATTTGCCCAATGGCAAAAATTGTTACTCCAAAACAATTCTCCAAATGTTTTGTGTTCAGTGAAGAATACAGCTCTGAGAAATAAAGCTATCACTAAGGACATCACAAGAGTGAAATGGAGACCAAACACAAACACATGTCCCTGTTGTGCTGAGACAGGTCCCCTCCGCAGTTAAAGCAGCAGGCAGGACAGCAGTACTGCTGAATTACCAGCTCCCTCAGCACAGACATGTCCATTACACACAACCTGGTCATACTCACTCTTTCACCTGGACACCAGTGGCATAGCTGGAGCAGCCACCTTCAACAGACACAGAGAACCCCCTCTTGCCGTCGGTAGCTGCTGGCATGGAGATGAGGGTCAGCGTGTAAGGCAGCTGCTCACGCAGAGACTCAGTAGAATGTTTTTCTATCATCGGTGTCAGCACAATCTGGTTATGGCATTTTCCACTAAAAGAAGTGAAGAAAGTCATTATAGCAGTGTCTTATCCTCCCTGCCCAACTCGCTTTCACTGACTGTAAGCTTTAGCTCTTAGTGGTTACACCATTCCTCCCTCCCCCAAAAGGCAGCTTCCTGGCATTCCTTAGTGTAGCATTGAGCTGGCCAACACTGAGCCAGCTAAACATGGCTTACACACCCAGCAGGGAGCAGCTCTGTGGCAAAGTGTGCAGCCCATCTTACCAGTAGAGACTGGAATGTTGCACGAGTGCGTAAGTGTCCCCATCTTCAATGATCACTTTGCAGCTCATACAAGCAAAGCACTCAGGGTGATACTTGTATTCACCAGCCACCTACAGACAGAAAAGGGAGTAGCTTAGAAGGGCCAAAACTCATCAGCAGATGCAGCTATGGCTTTCCTCTCCTGAATATGTTCATAGAGATCTCCAATCAAGTGGCAGCTTTTTACTGCAGAGTTATATTACTCTGCTCTACCTCTCCTGAACACCATCCTTGGCACCCTGTTTGCAAATCTTCTCTGAAACAAACATGTCAACATGCAAAGTAAAGCTTGTGTCAAGAACCTCTGCTATATTTGGCAGCTGCTCAACTATCAAACCCAGTTGACAGTCTGCTGCAGACTAGTAAACAAGCTATTAAACCTATTAAACCTTCCTGTTCAGTTGCTCTTGGCAAGATAACTAACGTTACGCCTGAATTCATAGGGCTGAAAGGGCTTTTTTTCTCTTGGCAGACAGGCAGTGCACAAATTCAGATACTTTACCAGCCAGCTGACAGGAAAAAACAGGCGAGCTGAGACTGAGACAACAAAATACCTTTAAAGAATATTTTTATTCATTGATCTGTTTTTCTCTGTTCCTTATTGACAGTATTCTGCAAAGACTTCTGCAGGCAATGAGAAATCATCTGTGCTTTTCTCAGTACTCCCCTTTGAGGTAGCAATCACTACTGAGTACCATGCTGCTTTTATTTAGGCCTCAGAAAAATGACTGCTGTATTTCATTCTTGACAGTTTTAAAGGTTAATTATTTGCAAGGTTGTGGCAAGGAGGGGAACATTTAGGTGAGCTCCATATTGTGCAGGCAGTTTGACGCTTCAAAGCAATTGGGGCTAGCACTATTTCAAGACACTTCAAGAAGCCCACTCCAGCCACAGTATAGGTGGGATGTGGATGGCAACCTTCCCCAAAGCCAGAACCTGCCGCTTATGCTGGGCTGAGAGGTTTGGAAGAGCTGAAGGCTGACATGTCCTGCCTCCAGGCAAGAGTCCTTCTGAGTCCTTACCATCACAGGTCCAGTCATCAGCAGAGAGCAGCCATGGCAAAATTCCCCAAACTTCCCCCAGTAGTCTTTGTGACAGTACAGCTTCCCATCTTTCTCATAGTACCAGTTAGTGAGGGGATCCTGACATTCAGAGCACCTTGAAGGAAAGAAAGGAACAAAGTTCCAGTTGGCAACAAGTCACAAACCAATGAAAAAGGGCCTCTCCTGTGTGGAATAAACATTCAGCAGCTCTTCCAGTTATGGATGTACCCTCCACTTCCCAAAGCTTTTTCAACTGAACTAGACACGAGGTTTGTAAGGAGAGGTGGTATCACCCGATACAAAGGAAAAGACAAGCTTCCAAAGTTGAAAGCAAATCTCATCCATTTATTAAAACACATCAATAAGTTTATAAATTTTGCATTACAGATTCTGCTCCTGTGCTTTCTCCCTCTTCCTGGAAGCAAGCTTCCAGCTGCAGGGCTGCCCTGCATACAGGGTTCTGCTGTGTTTCTACTCAGTGTTTCTATAGAATCACGCTGTTCTTGTGCCAGAGCATCCATCACCTCAGCCAGTTTAGGAAGCAGGACATAGGCAGGACCCACTTTCCTATACAAAGCAAAGCCAGTTTTGCTTTGTGGAAAGCTTTTTCCTATTCTTCTGTAGGTAGGCCTCTCCCAGAAGGTAAACTGCAGCACTATCTGTTTGAAGGAGAGTTTTCAAAGCAGGTCATCTTCTGAATTCCACAAACTTACTGCATTACAATTAACAGTGATGAAAGTCTTCCACCTCTCCCCACCAATTGCTTTCCCTTTCCTTCTGCTGATGACAGTGCATGAGACAAAACCAAACATTACCAACCAATGAAAACAACCACAAACCTCCAAACAAAACTATTTGTCTAATTTCATGAAGGGAGGCTCAAAATCCTTCAGATACCAGTGGTAGCTCCTGTTCAACAAGCAGCCATTATTAATCCTCTATCTACCCTCCCTCTCCTCTCAAAAGACACAAGGAAAAAGATGCAGCAATTCTACTACAGATGTTTTAGCAAATCACAAGCAGAACCCAGCTCTTCAGGCTTCCTGAACACAAAATAATCCTGCCTCAGCACCAGGCAAGGGAGTTTAACATCTGCAGCATGAAGGTGTGACTTAATGGAGAGATAAGGCACAGACAGCAGTTGCATCACTGAAGATTATTCCACTAGCCCTGGGCAGCATGTTCTCAGACTTTAAAAGGGAAATTAATCTGGTGTCTGGTATTACTAACCTGGTATCTCAGTTTCTGAGCACAGAATCCAAGGCAGGTGAGTCACCAATAACTGGCTCAAAGGAACACCTCAAGGATCAACATAGTTGTCAGCAAGTTGCTTTCCCAAAGGAGCAAGGAAGAGCTGCCTCTGTCCCTTACCCCAACAGCTGTCTCAGGTACTATATTGGAGGGGAACCCCTAGCACCAGGGTGGGGATTTCAGTAGGTGTGTGCCCCCCCAGAAGGCACCAAATACACTGAGGTCAGCTAGTGGCAGTGGAGGTGTACATTCTACATGCTGCCAGGTCTACCATGTTGTAGACTTCATCTTTCACAAGCTTCCTGAAAGCTTATCTGTGCCAGAGACATGCCTTGTGAACTCCACCAGCTTGTAATGAGTGTGATGATCTGTGAAGCTGGTCGTACTCCAACATGGAGAGAATTATTTGCTCCATCTCAAGAGACTGTAAAGCAACAAGATGAAGCTGCTTGTAATCAGCCTATGTTTTTGGGAAAAACACCCCTCATGAGGTATTTAGTGCTGTACCCTACCCTCAGGAAAGTTGTTCCTTCTAATGGATTTGGCTCTTAGAGTGTTTATTCTCCCAGCTGAGGAGCTTGAAATCTTGTTCCCCCTCAGCCCCCCCTTCTTCAGTGATGGGAAGGAACTCCAGCATGTGCAACGGGCCCTGCCAATTTTGTCTGAGGCAGGGGGAGTACTAACTTAACACTGCTGTACTATACATGGTACAAGCATCATTATAGCCTCAGCCTTGGGGCACTGTCATAGTTACACCCTGCTTATGGTATGCAACAGACTAGAAGGCATTGCAATGCATTTTGCCTTTACCCACTAGCCTTTGGCTTTCATTTGCAGTAAATACCCCACGCTGAGTGATCAAGTAGGTGAGTGGGAGGGAGAAAAGAGCAAGTGGAGACTAACAGCAAAGATTTCTATCACCTTGTGGCAGGAACATCTGGCTCAGCATGGACAAATCAGATCCCTCAGACTTATCCGACTCCTGCGTGCATGCCTGTACCAGTGCGTGCTTCGAGGGTGATTACATCTTCAAACAGGGAGCTGTGACCAGACCTGCACTTGGGATACAGACAGCAACACCAGAGACTGCTCCACCAGGACTTCAAGGCTTCACTCTCTGTCCAAGTTCTCTCCAAGCAGGTGGGTTTTTATTTAGTTGGTTTTAAGCACAACACCTTCCCTTCTTCACTCCTGTTCAATTTTACCTTCAACCACTCCTTTTTCTCCCTAAGAAAATCTAAAATTACTGCAGAAGCAACACACCTGCAGTTCTCTTTAGATGAGTTCCAGAGGGTCACATACACTTGGTCTTCTCTTTACCTTTTTCCTACTTCTTCATGGTTTGATTCCAACCTTACAGCACTTTGATTAGTTTGCTTCCATCCAGAAATAAGCACTGGTATCTAATTTGCAACACACCCATAGCAAAATGAAGGTAAAGGGGTGGAGCCAGCAAGCAGTCAGTTCTTTGCTATGCAATTAAACAAATCTGGGCAGGACAAGTTTGCAGCTTAAGGCTCAGAACCCCACCCAGGGCAATGAGGCAATAGGAACAAAGCAACCAGCCCAGAGAAGGTAGATCCTGGTAATGGAGCTAAGTGGCTGCTTCCTTAATGACTGCAGCAAGAGGACATGGCTATGGCCCCTACTGCCAAGCAGCAACTTGTGCTGTTACTGGCCATACATTCTGGAATGGGGAAGAGGCTTTAGATTTGCCAGGTGTGGAGAACTGGCTGACAGCACACAGGTACAGCTTCAAGACCTGTTTCGACTATTTCAGTGCCTTCACCCAATGACTCTCATGAAGAGATATGTCATAAGAGTTATCACTGCTTCCTTTCCCTTCTCAATCACAGTGCGTGGCACTGCAGCACTGCCATTGCCAGGGCTCGCATCAGCTGAGACAGAAATACAATTACTTCCGCAGGTATTAAGCACCAAATCTTTGCCAGTCACCACAACCAAACGAAAGGAAGATTTCTTGCTCCTCTGTCTTTTATTAGAAACCACAATCTTCTCCTAGATAATTTGTTATTCTTATTACAGAGTAACAAAGCATGGTAATTACGTTTCTTGGAGGACTGGTAACAGCCATACCTGAGGTGTTTCCTCTTGCTGTCCAGCCACCATTTTCAGAGCTGCAGAGCCCTGCTCTGATTATACAGTCCCACACATTATGATTCTTCACTTCCCAGATGTGGCTATAAAGATTAATTTAATCTGCATCCCACAGCCATCCTCCAGGAACCCCAGACAGCGCTGAGTGCAGTGTTCAGCCCTGATGCTCTGTAGCACAGCAGGTGCAGAAAGAGTTCACAAATAGCTCCTTGATTTTTGTGGGGGGTGGTAGGAGGATCAGGTCACAACAGGTATCCAGCCTGGTTTTCAGTGAGATGGGAGATGCAATTGATGTGGCATCTCTTTTACATCTAAAATGAAAGCTAATACCCTCATGGAAGCAAAGACATCCCTGGCACTGAAGAGATAGATCCCTTTGAGAAGGGCTCATTAGCAAAATGCACCCCTCACACATACTGTCAGGCTGGATCAGTTAACGCTAGACAGGCTCAGAAGAGCTGTGGTGCCAATTCTGCAGCAGAGCAGGGGAGAAGACAGTCACGCAGACAGAAAGCTGCAGAGTAACACGTAACCCCAGCCTGTAGCTAACCCAAAGGTTTAGCAGAGGTGCGTGTGCTGGCTACACAAGAGATGCTAGACAAGGAGGAATGGATGCTAGAAAACAGATTCAGTACTAGAAGGCAGAGTGTTTAAGTTCTGGCAATGCAAAACCATTTTGAGACAGTTAGGAGAAGGTGTATCTATGGCCTAGCATAATGCCCTACACATATTATAAATGATAAAAGTCTTCTTACTTTCCTTCTTCTGAAAGCTGATGCTGTTTCAGACAGTCTCCTAAAGAAGCTTAGTAATTGCACAGTGGTATTTACTTCTATACTAGACTGTTTTAACAAAAGGCTCCTTACTCCCAAAGCAGTACGAAAGTGTTTGCAGGAACAGGATCAATAATGAGCAAATCGGAGTGGAGGGGATAGGAAGGAGACAATGAAACTGCAAGCTGTGCCTTTCCCCATCTATTCACCTTATCTGCACATCAGCATCAGTCACCATCCTGAGTTCAGCCCCACTAACAGTTTTCACTATGTAATGCAATCAAAGCCTTATTCTGTAGCTGTCACCTTTCTTAAGCCTCATTTGTTCAACTGGACCAAGCATGGTTGTTAATATAACTAGAGTATCACAGGACAAGAATCTTTTCCACATAAGGGAAGTGTGCCGCTTGTCCCTAGTTATCTGCAAAGTACTTATTTCTTTTCTCAAAAAGATTATGCACTGCCTCACAGCAGATTACATCACCTCCTCGAACTTCCAACAGCAGCACCTCACTTCACCCTGTGCTATACCCAAGCACAAGTAGCTTTGGAAGAGACGTACACAGCAGCAGCCATAGTAATCTCATTGGTCTGGTGGCAGAGCAAAGCACAAAAGCACAGGGTAAAGTGGCATATGTAGTGTTGCTCTGCAAGGGAGCCTGCTTGCTGAGCTGCACAGACATTGTCTCACAACACAGGTGCCATACCCTTGTACCAGAAGGCTGCAGAGGCTGGTAATAAGGATCTTTCCCATCACCACCTCTAAGCAAGACAGGATCCCAGTTTGAGGCCGGCTGCTCCCTGCACACAAGCACTGGCCTGTGTTCTTCACACCTCACATGCTAACTGCTTAGGATAGGATGGGGTAGCATTACAGGGGGTAAAACGACACTTGGAAGGTTGATTGCTAATCCTGCACAAGACTTACCGAAAGGGATCCTTGGGAGCAAAGTAAGCTGGGGCAGACAAGTAACTTCCCATCTTCAACACTGGATAAACCGGCTCAGCCACAAACTTGTCCAACTGCCTCTGAGCAGCTCTGTTCTGCCAACATGGCAGCAGCCCGTGCTCATTTAATCTTGCGCTGATTCAGATACTTCACCTCTCTCTGAAGCTGCCCAAGGAATGCCAGGTCTCTCGGCTGCTCATTCCTTTTCAGATTTTTTCTGGCTCTCCTGCCTATGACCATCTTCTCCTGCGCTCAGTGGCAGCAGCACCCTTGGGAAGGATACAGTAGCGGCTAACTGGGCTAGTTGGACATGCTTCTGCAATAGTTCTTGCAAGCTCTGCTGCCTGCTAACTATTGTCAAGTTTTCCCTTCTCTGGTTCCACCCAAGGGTGGGAAGGGAGGAGGAGCCATGGCACAAGGACAGCCCGTGGCTACAGAGCCCGAATAAGCTCCACTTCTATACCAGGGGTGGAGCTTTGATCCAAAGAGGGGCTGTGTTAGTAAGTGCTGAAAGATAGCAGCTTTTGCCAAAGGAAGAGCCGAGTGCATAAACGGGAAACAGCAGGGCACATTCTGATGGAAAATGCCAAGGAAGGCAGCAGCATCTGACAAAGACAACTAGCAGCTCCTCCAACCACACCACATTAACTTTTACTACATACCTTCCTAAATCCCCCACAGTGAGCGGGCTTAGACTACCTTCACAGTACCTAAAATATGTTCATCCTCTTGCAGCACACTCTCAGTGTGCTTCATCCAAAGAAAAATTCACTTTCTTTCCAGCACTCTTTTAACAGAGATCATTGCAGTAATTTAACCTAATCTTAATCTCCTGAATGGAAGCTGAGAGATACAAATCAGCACAGATGAGACCTCTCTCCTGCTTGCAGCACATGTAGTTTTATCATTTTGCTTGCTCTGAAGCCAAGCGTGATCTCTTAACAGCTAAAACTGTTTGCAAGACACTCAGAACTGCAACAAACATACGCTGCTACACTGAGCCCTCTCAGTTCCGTACAGTCAGCAAAGCCTGGCATGCCTGAACACAGCCTGAAAGTAATGCTGTGTTCCAGAGGCAAGAATACTCCAATGTGCTTTTACTGGAGATGCTTGTTCAGCTGGCATATTGTTCAAGGGACTCTTGGGGCTGCGACGAGGCAGTCTTGGCTGCAGATTTGACAGCTGCTGCTCTCTGGTGAAGTAAGCAGAAAGCCAGGCAGCCTTTTGGGTTGGTTTGCCTTGGTTTTTGACATTTCATAGGCAGTCACCTTTCTGGAAAATAAAACAAGACCCCCACACCACATCCAAAACAAAAACCCCAAACAAACTGCCATCATTTCCACCCATTCTGTGCAGTTTCTAAGCCTGGCTGTAAACGTGCAGTGAAGCCTAGTGCTGCAGAGCCTGATGTGGTTGTCGGTTCCAGCACGGGTCTAATTCCTTCTGACATTTCACACAGCTCTACTGGAAGCAGCAACACGGTGAGTCTGTGTCTAGGAATGCGCTCTGGTCTCCCACATTCTCTATATGTTGCGTGCTGAAAACGGGCCAGCGCTCACAATCCAGCACTGCCCTGGCTATCAGCATCACCCCACAGCACACACATACCTCCCGCGCATCGCAGAGCCCCTCCCCTGCCCACTATCACCTACAGACAAAGGCTCTTCCCTACAATTCTGCTGCCATGGGCTGAACTCCCTCCAAGGGGGATTCCACGTGACCCCATAAATCCCAACTCTGCAGACGAAGGCTTTGAAGATTTGATCCGCAGATGTGATAAGCAGCCAGCTAGTCTGTGAATGAAGCCAGCAGATAAAGCCTGACTTCAAAGTAATAAAAACCACCCAGACAGCTAAGCAACTGGGAAGGGATTTTGTTTCGAGACTTCCTTAAAGCCAAAGGACACACAGTCAAATGCCTATTTAAACAGGAAACATCTTATCAAAACGATTTTACTTTTGCAGCAGGCCCCAGTAAGTTACTTTTTCCTATGCTGAATTCTCTTGTTACCTCTTGCCTTTTTTTTTCTGTCTCTTTATTGTGTGAGAACACAATAGCTCTGATAATAGTGCTCTGGAAAAGCTGTTAATGTGTTCATGCATCCTAGATCTGAATTCCTGCCAGAATGACTGTGCTTCAGAAATGCTGATAAACAGGTGTGTGTGTGGGGGGACCTCCTCTATGTAATTTTACTGATACCATCTCCAGGGGCCAAAATGCACTGCAGCAAATTTAACACCATCTAAAGTCAGACACCAGCATCTTCTCTCTTGCAAATGCTGACAGCATTTCCACTACAAACGTGCAGCCATCACAGCGGAGTTGTGATGTTTCCTTGCTATGGTTTAGATTTGGACAGTATTCTTTTTGCCAGTAAGAAGCCTGAGAAATGTAACTAGCAAATAAAAACCAGCAAATGAAAAACCTCGACAATGACTTAATGTGAAATTTACTGCAAACCAAGTTGCAGCCATTAGTTTTATCCCCACAGAAATGCACCACAGCTATTGTGATATTCCAGTGATTAATCTCTTAAACCAGCTGGGGTTAGGCTGCACATCCAGACACACTCTTTACCACACGGTTCATGCATGTCTACAGACAGTATTGCTCAGCGTATCTACAAGCCCTAAGATAGACAAGTTTATCCTGGCACAGACAGGCACTTAGGTATGTGTGGGACTGGTATAAGCTGGGGAAGAGGCATCTGCTTGATGCCTGAAGTCTGCAGCAAGTCTTTGTTTCAGCATGGGCGCAGTCTGGAGGCATTCCAAATACTTTAGTACAATCCCAACACCTCATTGTACTTCCAAGGCACTTATACATAACACGTGCTTTGCTGCTGTTGAAAGAGTCAGCCCCTGACTTGAGCTTTGTAACTAATACTGTTTGATATGCACATAGCTCTGAGTGAAAGCTCCTGCACACAGCTCTTGAGTAAACCAAAACAAACAGTGAAGTGAAGCTCATCTCCATCAACGCATCTTACTTATAAGCATCTTACTTATAACTTCATATCAACAGTTATAACTTCTGGGTACCCAACATCACAAAGCACAACATTAGGATGGAGACAGAATTTTAATCTCCACCATACTTGCCTAATGGCTACAGACCTCCTGAATGTGTGTAGGCTGAGAAGCAAAGCAAAGAAATTCAACCTAAACTTCATAGACTGTATATGGTTTTGGAATAGTGACTTCTGATCTGGTAATGCACTGCTACTTTTGTCTGTGCAGACCACGGAACTCCTCTGGGAAGGATCCTGTCTCACTCATGTGGAAAGCCTACCACATACTGGGCTGTGTGAGTAATTCCAGTTACTTTGACATAATAATGCTCTGATAACAGTGCCCTAAAGGACAAGCTGCACAGGTCAACTAAAAAGTCCAGACGGGAATGTCCACTCCTCCTTAAATATGAAGGCTCCTCACTGATGTTCTGTAGCTGATATACTCCCCTGAGGAATGTGGCTGCTTTCACCTGCAAAATGCTTCATTGTTCCTCTGGATTTTTAAGCTCTTGAACAGGCAGGGTGATTTGTGTACAAACAGGCAGTTGGCAACTATTTCGACTTAAATCTGATAGTGAGCTGCTGAATTTCAATGCTGATGGAGACACCATCAAAGAGACATTTCCAGGAGTCTGCAGGATTAGTGGAGAAGTGTTCTCACCTTTGAGGCCCTATCATAAGTTTTCTGTAACTGCCAGAAACTGCAGAAGACAGAGAGGAGGAGATTCTTGTCTTCCTTCTTCTACTATACTGAAACTGACTTTTGTTACCGATCTCCTCTCCCAGCTCCCCCAAATTCAGCTGCTGTATGTACAAACCTGACTGTTCACAGCTGAAAAGCTAAAAGAAGATTCAAAGCATCAAACATCCCCACATTTCAAATTCATCTCAATACACACCTTTAGTTATCAACATTTGTACATTTGAGCTTCCCACCCTGTCACTGTAGATCTACTTGTCCTGTTGTCTGTGGGGAGGAAGCAGTGTTTGAAAACAAAGGCCTGTGCCAAACAGGTTGAACCAACAGAAGTGATCCAAGGTCTAGAAAATAGTCTATAAGAAAAAGCTTGGTCCAGGGCTTCTTCAGTCTAGGACAGGCTGATGGGAGATTGCTGCTTTCAAATAGGAAAAGGTTATTGCAGTAACAGGAGGGAAAAAAGCTTTGTTTTCTATGCCCACTGTGAACATGAATAGAAGAAATTAGTTTAAATTGCAACAAGAGATTTCCAAAGATAGGAGACAGAATCTTCTAACGCTAAGGATAAGTAAGTGGTAGCAGACATTGTCTCTGAAACTAAAAACCTGCAGTGATGGGAGCTTGTTAGGAATGATCAATTCTAAGCCATAGAAGTGACTTGCTTCAAGCGAAACTTGAAGTTCAGTAGATAACGTAAGAACCATAGAAAACAGATTTAGAAGATACCCTCAGAAGTCATCTACTTTATCCTGCAACCCCCAAACCAGGAATAACTCTATACATTCTTACTACAGATTTGCCTTCTTGCCTTCTCCTGCCCCCAAATGGAAAAAGAATCAAAGTGATTCACTAAGTTTTGCTGAGCAAAAGATATTTCTATAGCACACAAACTATGCCATTCAGTATAGAAAAATCACGGCTTTGTAAGACAATCAAACCACTGGACTTGGCAAATTAGTAGTGGTTCTCTTTCTGCTTAGTAGCCTGGAGCTGAGGCATCCCCTCGATGCACGGGTAGCTAATCCGGTTCTGGTTTCTGTCCACAGACAATTGTCCCGCTGCAGAGAGCACACAGCGGGTGGGAGACGAGGAATTCTGGGAAGAATCTACTTTTAACCTTGTTCCACTCCTGAGAAACAGTCAGAAGGAGGATTTATTTCAAATTCACTTCAGAATACTGGCAGGGGACAGAGCCAGGAGCTCTCCTGCGCTCTGCCAAAACCCTTCCAGTTTTCCAAGTATTCATTTACAGAAAACAGCCTTCTGGTGGTTACAGCGCTCCTCGTGATTTAGCTTCTAGCTCCAGTAGAGGTTAACACAAATGGAAATGAAGTAATACACTCAAAAAGAGTGCAAATACCCGAACCCTTAGCAATCTGTCAGGTGGACTGATTTAACTCTAGGTAATAAAGGTACTTTTATTGTGATTTAAACAAATCAATTTTGGTTTATTACTTTAGGGGTTTCTTTAGAAGTGCAGGCTGTTTCCTAACTATTTCAAGACTTTCTTTCATTTTAGCCAATATCATCTTCTGGAAAGTCAATTTACTCCTTACAATTACTTAAATATAATAATGTAATCCCTGACCAGTATAAAAAGATTCAATATATATTTATATTTTTCTTTTATTCAATCGATATTTATATATATATAAATATATATATTTAATGTTTCTCGAGGTCCAGAAGCATTGCATATGCATAAAAATGTGATGTATGAAGCAAAAAGGAGATATTTGTCCAAACTGAATTTATTGCTTCTGGTCACCATCATCTCCAGTGCTTTAGACCTACTGATGAAAAAACCTTGGATTCATACGGAATTTCCCTGCTCTCCTTTCCTTTCCCAGAAAAAGGAAGATGAGCTTTCCTCCTCTTTGAACCCCTGCTGATTTTTAAGCTTTTAATTGGTTGATTTTGGTATAAAATAGGAGTGTATTTTTAAATCTGCAACAGTGAAATCATCAGTAATCCATCACCTTCAGTAACTTCTGTTGGAGATTTACCGTGAGCAGTTTCTCTCTGATGTAGTGGGTTTGGCTTTTGTTTGACATTCCTGCAGCAAGCCTGTGTTACTTGGCCACCTCAATTAGATTTATTTTATAGAGCATACTCATATACATCCTCTTGCTATTTCATGGTTAGGAAGGAACTGAACCTTAGCTTTCTTCCTTCCTAAAAAGTTTTTAAGCACCCTGCTATAGTAGGAATTCCTGCCACCATTTCCAATGATTTCCTTCATCTGGATCCAAAAGCATTTTCCACCTGGACCTATTCAAGAGGCTTGATCTGAATTCATGGTTTCAAATAATCAAAACTGGATTTTTAACAAATACTCTGTCCTTAAGATTAAACCATGCAACTGTATCTGGGTCTTCTCAAACCATCCTACTCCAATTAAAATACGGATTATCCCTACAGAAAGAGGGAATTGTTTTTAATTTCATTTGTCTTTTGGTGGGTAGGGCCACAAACCAAATCAAACAACACAAAATGCAACAATGGACATCAAAATACCAGGTATCAATAGTTTATTCAAAGGTATGATTCAATGCAGTATCTTCTATTTTGTAATAGGGAAAAAAGTTGGACTGAAAGCAGTAAGGACAGTATGCTCTAGGTAAAAAAAAGCTCTTCCAATAATCCCCTTAAGTAAAGGTGATCCAGACCTAGGAAAAAGACACCACTCCACTTCTCTCTTTCCCTTTCTTGGTGTAGTGTTTGAAGTTCTGTGCAGTAAGTCCCAAAGCCATTGGAACCGTGTTATCAGCGAAAAGTAATGACCTTTGAAAATGTATGCTGTCTCAACAGAATTCAGAAGCACAAAAGTACATTCAGAGTTAATTCACAACAGATATTGCAACAGAAACATCTAAGAAACTTCCAGAGCCAGATCCAACCCATCGGATTCGAGCCTACGGACCAGCTGGCCAAAGAACAGTTTAAAACATCCAAGACACACGAATAGGGATTTGCTTGTCCCTCCAGCTACAGCAGAGAAAATTCACAGGTTTCAGAGACAAAGCTCCTGTACATGCAGCTTGAGGAAGGAGGGAAGTGACAAAAAACCCAAATCCTCAGGGACATGCATGTACGTCAGCTACTGCCAGAGCCAAGCATGATCAGCAGCCTAGCCTGACCAAGAATAAACAGAGCTAACAAGCCTGGAGCAGTGCCAACCAGCATTAGAGAAATTATGTGTGCCAGGCCAGGGAGTCAGCTAATCCACAGGAAGACTGTAAAAAACACTCCACAAGAGCTGCCGGAACTCACAGCTCCCAGCTGCCAAAGGCTCCTACCCTTGAAGGCTTTTTAAAGTTTGGCTTTGGGATATCAAGCACAAGACTGCTGCTCAGCATGGTTTAGGGATAACAGAAGAAAACAGACCAGAGTGCAAACTGGATATTTGTTTTTATGCACAGCCCTACTCTGGAACTAGGAAAAAGGGAAGGGCAGCTTCCTTCACTGCAGGCTCCAATTGTTCATTCAGCATGGCAGTGTAGCTGGGTGCTAGAGCTGGCCAAAAGCACAGAGCACAAGAGAAGCCCGTCAGTAAATGCAAAGTCATTACACATCTCAGGGGAAGAGCTGGTGTCTTCACTTGTAAAGAACAAACAAGCAAACAACCCACCAAACTTCCATTATATGATATAAACCATAATATCAAATCCTCTGTGAAGTGTCATAAGGATTTGCCTTCAGATCTGCTGTTATTTACCTCAACAGCCCCAAAAGCAAGATGTACCAAGACATTTGCAAATCAAGACCTACAACAAATACATTCAAAGGGAAGACAGACTTACAAGGACACACAGCTTTAGATTTGGCTACTGACACAATCTAGGGAAGCTCAACAATAGGATACTAGCTCTTTAGGGAGAAAAGAAAAACAGAACTAAGATAAGCTGATTCAACACAGCTAAACATGAATACTCAAACCAATAGAAACCCAAGAGACTGTGGTTTGCATTGATATAAAGCTGTAATTGTGATTATCAACATGTAATTAACAGCATCCTGCAAGTCAACAGAGCTGGCACTGCTTTGGCAGCACAACAAGCCTTTTCTCTTTAATATGCCAATAACCAATAACCATACTCTTCACTTCAACAAAGTTGGGGTACTTCGTTGGGGATTTTTAGCTCTCTAAACCAGGGCAGTAGATGTCTATCTTGGCAAACATCCCTCCAAGCCACACTTGGGCTCCCTCTTCCTTTTGACAGTAGCCAAAACATCAGCCTCTCCAGATTCAGGCCAACACAGAAGCAGTAGAAGCTGCAGGTACTCAACCCCTCTCAATAATAAAGGCCTCTTCAGAAATGTGATTCTGGAGCATGAAAACTGAATTGAGTTTTCATAAAACACCATCGAGAGGCACTCCTCTTACCGCCAGGAAGAAAAGCACCTCAGAGATCCCTTTTTGTCTTTGCTGAAAGCAATGTTATCCAACAGGTTTCATAAGTTTCTATGTCTTAAGAGTCTGAAAAGGAGAGGAAGCAAAACAAGATTGCCCTCCTCCATATCAGTTTTCCCCCAACACTGGGTTATCTTCCTCGTACCTACCACATATGGAAGTGGCAACAGGCTATCAAATTGCCTGGGCACTACTTTGGAATGCAGCTGAAGACAAATATGCAAACCGTGGCTTCTGCCACCACCAGTAAATCAGAGCTTTCATCTGGACTTTATCTGTATTGCTGTTTGCGTCAGCATGGCAGCACTTTGCTAGGCAGTGTCAGACTCTTACTGGGACTGAAAGTCAGCTCCAGAGCACTCCTGCAAGCACTGAAGGACAGCAAACAAGAGCACGCTACTGCTCAGCAAGAGGCCTGGAACAGGTGACAGAGGTGACAGCAAGAACTCATGGTTAATGCTGGTGCTGCACCTACCAGGTCCTAAGCCAGCTGACCCACACAGGGAGAGTTTAATGGGCTAAAGCTTTACCTACCGGAAACAGGAAACGTGCCAAGCTTCATTGACAGTCTTGTAGAGGCGCTGACCAGCAGCAATGCTGTCCCCACATCCTAGACACCTCCAGACTTCTTCACCTGGGAAAAAAGTGACATACAGCAAAGAGTTTACATCAGAGAAAACAAGGATTGCTGCACCCCTGATGAAGAACAACCTTGAACCACATAACTGACAGGAAAGCCTCCACAGGGAAAGTTAAGCCAATACCAGACAGTCTCTAACCCCAGAATGTTCCCAAACTGAACTCTGACATCTTGTATCTTTTTTTTCCCTCCAGATGTAACATCACCATCTGCTCCTTCACATTCTGCAGGAGAAAGCAACATGACTTCTCACAGAAAACAGCTGAGTTACCGCTATGCTGTATTCAGAAAGGACAATTCGGGAAGGCAGGTTGGTCTAGATCCACAGCACTAGGGCAGGAAGCCACATTACTATTTCCCCCATGCTACTGACTCAACACGTAACGTTTGCACTCATTTGTGTAATTAACTGGATTTCCCAGAACTGAAAGAAAGGAAAGGCGAGCTTTATTCATAGAGACAACTTGACTACCAGGAAGGAATTACACACTTGAATGAATATTCCTGTAGAGACTGTGCAGCCAACACCAGACTAGCAGCACACTCAGGAAAGGGGTTGATGCCACTGGCCTACTGCACTTTCAGAACATACTTATAATTGGTATAATGCAGTAATAGTTTATGTTAGAGATGCCATAAAGCCTCAGAGAGAGCTATTTAGTTCTTTATATGTTATTTAGATGCATGTAAGCTAGGAAAAACTGTATGAAAACTTGCTCACAAAGAGCATCTGGCACACACATAAATACTATCCAAAATCCAAACAGCTGTACAGACATGTTAAAGAAAGAGTCAAGGACCTGGATGAGCGCAGGATGGCACAAGGAACACATCACATTGCTGGGCATTTCTCAAACCTGTTTCTTCCTGCTACCAAAGGGTTGCTTGCAGTAAGCCTGCATAAGGAAAGAGTGTATTTGGAGAAGGAAAACCACTAACCACAGACTGCCACTTCCCAAAGGACGTTAAAACTCAGTAGCTGTTCAGGCAAGCTGATACCAAGGTTAAGTCCCTGGAAATTACACAAAACAGAAGCCAGCAGCCTTCCATGCACTTTTACCTCACTGTGTAGGTCAATAACAACGTTTGAAACCAGCCAAGGTGAAGATCTCCTTGTAACACTTTGCACAAATAGCTGTGTTAGAGAAAACACTGCCCTCATGAGCAGATCAGCTGTACCCAACTACAGACCTCCCTGCAAGCCCCTGTGGCTGGACAGGAGTCATTCAAACTGGACAGTCAGTGTAAGCAGCTACTGCAGTTCATAGCTCCACACCTGGGAATGTGTCTGTGCCCCCCTGCTACCTGGAACACCGAGAACTGTCCTTGAGGTCAGATCTGCACAGTCCAACAAGGGTTAGGAGAAACTTGGAAGAAGCTGTCGCTACCCATGTTCATCTCTAAAGCAAACTGCTCTTCAGCACACCAAACAGGCTTGGAATAAAAGGCAAAGCCACGTGTGCCTGTGCCTCAATGTGCAGGCATTCAACACGCTCCTCTTGGAACACTGCAAACCCTGGAAGTCAGCTGGACTTCGGGAAAGCCAAGCACCATCTCCTGTAGCTCCATCTCCTCCGGCTCTGTGCCAGGAGCACCAGATGCAAATGTGAAAACAGGCAGCGGATCCTATTTAAAGGAATTTAAAGGCTAATGACTACACCACAGCTGGCTACAAGCAACGGCTCTTCCTCCACAAGGATCATTCAGAGCTTCACCCATTAGCTTCTGAACTCCAAGCAGCAGTCACCGTACTTCCAGCTGCAGTGCAGCATCAGTTTAGCTGTGCCCGGAGAGGCCGATTAGGTCCCAAACGGAAATGAACAGCGCTGTATCCACGGAATCGCTGGAGTATCCAGGAGAAGTGACGGAAATGAAAAAAGCAGAGCAGGAAACAGCGCGCGAGGGAAAGGCAAACGGACACGATCAATGTAACAGGTCTGGAGGTCCCCCAGGACAGGAGGAATGTCGCAGGGCTGCCAGCGGGGAGCTGCAGCGCATCCCCCGGCGGCGGCAGCGGCAGCAGCAGCAGCCCCGGCAGGCACCGGCCCGAGAGAAGCACCGAGCCCCGGCGGGGAACACGGGACAACAACGGGGACAGGGCCAGCGCGACCGCCCCGCCCCAGCAGGCTCCCGCGCTAACGGGCCGGTGCCGGGCAGCCGCCCTCCGCCGTCACGGCACAGGAGGCCGGGCAGGACCCGCCGAGCCCCGGCACCTGCCGCCCCGCACACGGCCGGGGGAGGCCTCGGCCGCGCTCCCGCCGGTCCGGCTCACCTGGCTGCTCCATCCCGCGCCGGCCCCGCCGCGCCCCGGGGCTAGACCGCGCCTGACGTCAGCCTCTACGGAGCGCGCCGCAGGTCACGTCACTCCGCACCTGGACCGGCAGCGCGCTCCCGCGGGCGCGCCCGCCCCTCACCTCTTTTCCCGTCTCTGCTACCCCCGCGCCGTACCCCGCCCCGAAGGCAGCTATCGCCCCGCCCCTTTCCTCCCCTCAGGCCAATCGGCACTCCACCCCCCTCACGACCACGGGCCAATCCCCGCTCTACTCCGGCGGTGATCGTCCCACCCCATCCGCGGCGAGGACCAATGACAGCGCGGCCACACACCTCGGCCCCTCCCACCACGTGCCGTGGCGGGCGGTGGACGGGCGGGAGAGGTCTCTCCCTTGACTGGGCCGCCCCGCGGGGCCTGCACCCGCGTCGGGTCCGGCCTCACCTGTTCCGGGCCCCCTCGGTACTGCTGCCGCCGGTGGAACAGCCCCGGTGTCCCGGTGAGGGAGAAGTGAGGCCTCAGCCCTCCCGCTTCCTGAGGCAAGGACAAGCAACGGGCTCTGCCATTCCCCGTCCGCGAGGTAGGGATGAGGGCATCGCAAGGCACAAAGGAACGGGGCGCAGTACGGTCAATGTAAAACCATTTTTTAATTCTAAATCACTTTCACAACAGTGAAAATTAGTGAACAGTAATGGTAATGCACTAAACGAGCCATTAGGGGCTGTGTGCAGTTCTGAGTACGAGGGGGGGAGGTGGTACAATACAAAAAGCACACCAGGGAAATGGTAGGAACAAAAGCGTTAACACTTTCAGACTATTTCATTATTGGATTGCCAGAAAATAAGGACTCTTAGTCATATTTCTGTAGCCACCTCTGTCGAAATCCATTGTGTCTCTCACCAATAGATGGAAAAAAACCCCAAACCATTAAAATTCCGTATTATTAAACATAATGTTAATTAAATCAGTTTCAGTACCGCTTGAACCTGTTACAGCCGCTTTTCTATCCACTTTCTCGGAGAAAGGCTTTAAAGGGCTGCTCCTCCCCGGCCAAGCTCTGCCGTTAGCATCGTTCCTCAACGGGAAAGGAAAACCATCCCTTACTGTCACCTGAGCTTCCCCTTTTCATCAGCAGGGGGTGCTGCCAGCTCAGGAAAGGCGGTCACAGTACTACCGCCAGCGAGAAACAGCACAGCCTTTCTCCTCGAAAGGGTCCCCGTTATCAAGTTCCGCACTTGAAAAGAACCCTATGCACGAGCAGTGAAGCTTCTCAAAAGTGCCGCTCCACCGAAGCTGAGCCGCTGCTTCAACTACTTATAGCTGAGCAGTGTATGCTGCCGGACTATCAGGTATGAATTCCACAAGACGGGGCAAAACACCGCCTAGGCTTTGCAATATTCCACTTGCCAGATGGAATTCCGGAGGTAGGCAAGTTAAACTGCTGACATCCTGTGTCTCAATACTAAAAGTGAACAGTTCATAATGACATAAATAAGCGTCTACAACAGTTAAGGGGTCCTGCCGAGGAACCTCATCCATCCACTAGAAAAACGCTAGCAATTAAAACGAAGTTTCTATGAGTTGACTTGTTCTGTCAGTTGGCTATTGCCAGGAATGTCACAATATTCATCCTGCAGGAAATAATTATGACTATGAGCAATCTGAATCAAAACAACCTAAAAATGAGAGAAAAAATTTGACATTTTTCAGAGAAATAGGAAAGCTGTTCATCTTGCCAGGGAATCTCTCCTATCTGCTGTTGTGAAAGAATCTACACAAATACATCAGGAGTAGTCCCTAAAGATGTGTCCCCAACAAGATTCCAAAACAGCTATCAAGTGCTCACCTTCTGAAGTCTTTTCCCCTCAGCCCATAAATAGTTGTGGTCTCCTCCAGCACTTCAGGTTAGTTTCTTTGGTAGGTACTGCAGAGACTTGTGCAGTACAGCCATTCTGCTGTGGCATGGAGCAGCTGTACACACCTGTAGAGAAAACCTCTTCCAAATGTTCTCTACTGCGGCATGTGCTAGCAAAGGCAGGATCTCATTCTTCCTCTTGTCTGATTTTACAGTATGACAAGTTAAACCTCAAAACTCACATAAAGATGCCTTTTGTTCCTCTCCCCAAACACGCTGATCTCAGATCTGTAATAGGATTTTATTTGGAGTACACAACCTTGAGTAGAAAGTCTCAAAGACTTGGGAAGAATAAACGTAGCTACAGTGACAGGGTTGTGAGGGGGTTATCCAGGAGTGCAGCCACAGGCTGCTGCGCAGAACCAAGGAAGACAACACTGTTTTGTCAGTGAGGAACTGGGCTGGGTGAGGCAGTTCCTTGGACTGTTCGGCAACCCCACCCAGCTCCACGATGAGAGAATCTTCCAGTGTCTGGCTCCAGCAAATTCAGGCTTTAAGAAATTGCAGCATAAATTTGTATCCCTTCTTCTAACAGCCATCGGAACCTCTTCAGGAGGGGTTTCCAATGCAAAAAATTCAGGCTGCAGTTTCCTAGCTTCTGGACAGTCAAAAGTATGTGTGTTACCTCTAACAATCTGAAGTGATACTCTGCGTACGTAGCTGGACTTATATATATACATATATAAATCTCACAATGAGGCATAATTAATGTAACAGGCGCATTCATTTGAGGTAAATTAACTTTAGATCATCAATTTTCTTTTAAGGCACATGATCATTTGTAATTATTGCTCTAAGCCATAACACTGACAGACATGAAACCTGGGCCACCTTCAGGACTTTGCTAGCCCTGGTGGTCAGACTAGTAGGCTAACCACATGAGAAGAGTTCCTGGAGGATATCTTTCCTCAATATCAATGTAAGGAAGATGTGTACTAGTGTATGTGCTGGGAAATTTCAAGGCCCAGCTATGAAAATTAAGTGGTAGTAATCAGCTGTATCCTGAAGACACCTGCCTCTGCTGCATCTTAGGTAGGTAGCACTAGTCCTTTATGTTTGTTGCTATCTGTAGCTGTGCAGAGAGTTAAGTATTACCATATCAGAAACATTTTTCACATTTCTAGGAATTTTGGTTGTCAGAAAAGTTACGTTTTTCTCTAGAACAGAAAATTCATGTTCACCATAAAAAACACTCCTTGCTAGAGGAAAGAATGAATGTACTCATTAAAGTATTAGTTTACCTGTATGAAAACTTGTGATTTGAAAAGAATGCTGAGGGTTCTTTTGTTCTTTTTGCTGCTCTCCACATCACTGACCCCCTGGCTAAGACACTAATTCAAAGGTTCTCAAACTGTTTTGTAAAATCCTTGATGCTGTTCTGCAGAGAGCACACAGCTTGTTTGATAACAGCTGCCTCCTCTTTGGCTCAGGCAAGCAGCTGTAATTTAAAGAGGACATCTGAAATTTTATTCCTTCTGTTGCCTCTCCCTGTAAGCAGTTGGTTTTGCTGCTGCAGGGAAGCTGTATGGCCAGAAAAACATCTTTACAAGTCAATCATTTAGGCAGTAACATCTGCACCAAGAATAAAAATATGAAAAACAAGATCACCACAAATTATTTGTGATCTTGCCTTTGTGTGTCAGCTGCTGGATGGTAGCAGCCCATAACCACATTCTAATCTCATGACACACCAAAGGTATGTCAGACCTCTTTTTCCCCCTTCAGTGGCACAACCAACCTCTGGTACTTCTCATTTGCTGGGGAGTGAGACTGGACACAGACACCTTGTCTTGGTGTGTGGTAGCTTGATTTTTTTAGTTATACTTTTCCATGTGTCGTGTGGGCAAAGTCTGAGAGGTGTCTGGTATGTTGTGTCTGTTCACAGCTCAGCTTGAAGTGACCTTGTGCTAGCACTCCCACTTTTACCTCCCAACAGCAGAGAGCTGCCAGCCAGCTCCTCATAAAGTGCCTGAGCTTCTACTCCCTTTCCCTCCCAACAAATAAATGCAACATAAGCCATCAGTGTAAGGATGGGACTACCTGCAACACTGGGTTGGGTGCTGGGGCACTGTCAGTGTTGGCAGAGGTAATTGGATAATTGCAAGCTTTTCCTTCCCCCTGCCAAGGTGACCTTTCCAAAGGCTTTCCAAAGAGATCTTCCCTCAGTTCAAGATCTCTTCCTCCTTTCCTTCATTTAGCTTTACTCTGCTTGCTCCAGTCTCTTCACCTCTAGCTTAATCTCCCATGGCGCCCTTCTTCCATCACCCTGGGCTGTGATGTCAGACAGAGCATCTTCTTTACTCTCCCCAGCCAAGAAAGCTGCATACGGCTCACTGTGCTGAGCACACCATCACAAGAGCAACTTCAAGTGCTCCTTGTTTCACCACATATTTAATCTCTTTTGCAGGTGGAGAAGTTAATGGAGGGTGTCTGGTGGCTGGTCCCTGTGTACTCTGTGAGCAGAACACTGTCACCCAGCCCATTGCCTCCATGACCTAGTGGTTGCTTATAGTGTTTAATGCTCACCGGCTGCTTGACTGGCTGCTTGACTGGCAAACGTCTGTGTGTGGGTCCTCTGCAATAATTGACTGGGCCACGTTTTTTAATACTTTCATTCTTGAAGTACTCAAAAAAAATCAACTAAAGGGAGAAGTATGAAATGAATAGTTTTCATGCAAGGGGAGCAGAGCTATTGTTTTTATCGTGGACAGCCTGTGAAGATCCCAGGTGCTTTGACAGTATGTCTGTCTTCAGATTTCATACAATTAAACAAAAGTTTCCCTTCACACTTTCCACACCCAAAAAAGCCCTGTCAAGACTAATGCTTTTCTGTTTTAATTTAGAAGTTTTGATTTACTTCTCATTTCTTGATAACCTTTTAGAACCCAAACATGTTTTCAGTCTTGATACTTGGATGTTTTTGAGTTAAAGCTTTTCAATTTTTCAAACAAACCCTAAAGATGCCAAAGGAAAATTGGAGAAAAATCAAAATGCATCTATCAACTAGTTTCTGAAAGACCACTTCCCAGATATTGACCATGGAGCTACAAATAATTTAAAGCAGAGAAAATTGTACTGCAATCCCTTAAGCCTCACATGCAAACAATGTAGAGCAAGGCTATGCCATATCCATCTCAATTCCAAAAAATGTGTGGCTGTTAACAACTCAGCCTGCATTTGGCTCCACTCCCAAACAGCATATATGATATTTATCATATTATCTGAAGTCTAGTCATGTTACTGCCCAAGGCTATTGTCTTAACTATAAATAATGAAGGTTTTAAAGGTTTTCATTTTTGAGTTGAAATTTGGTAAATAATTTAACTGCAGACTTTGTTAAGAATGCTCTCTTTTTTTGGGGGGTAGGGTGGGGCATTTTTGTTTGTTTGTTTGTTGTTTGTTTTTTGTTGTTTTTTTTTCTTGTTGCTGGCCTGTACATGTCCTACATACTGACGTTTAGATCAATCAAAACAGTTCCCAATGGAAGTGAAAGAATAGCAGCTACAATTCTACAAGCAAGAATATATCCATTGCATACAATGTTTTCAGGTCTGTGTTTAGAGTTTTTAGGCTCTGATTTATTTGTAAGACCTTAGGAAGAAACTCGGTCATCACTGAAGATCAGTAAAGATCTCCAGCTAATACAACATGTAGCTTAAATGCTACATCTTACATTGATATAACCAGGCTAGCATTTCAGATATAAGGAGCAGCCACCTGCCTATTTTTGAGCTCTAATTACACCACAAGCACAGGACTGGTTCTTAAGTGGGTTTAGCAGCCCAGAATCAAAGGAGTTTGGTTTGATCTGGGTTAGTAGTCTGGAAGTACCTGTGCTACCTCCCTAGGTTATTCCTGCTGCAGGGTACATATGGGTTGTGCTTAGCTAATAGAAAATTAATGGGTAGTGTCAAGCATTCCTCTTTATATCAAAGGAAGATGGAGAGCTTTGCCATGGTGCATGACTACAGATATGATGAAGGACAAAGCAGAAATAATAAAAGTTGAGAAAAGGGCAGCAAAATGAATAAGGAATGTAATATTTCAGAGGCTTTCCAACTAGAGGCACTTTTAAAAGATAATGAGAACTTCCAAAGAGAAAGGTTATGTATTGGACAAATGTAAAATATTCATACGATCTTCAGAAGGAACTGGGTGACCTTGAGGACTGCAGTAATCAAAAGGGACTGAAATTTAACAGTACAAAATGAAAGGTCAGGTTCTCACTGACTAATAACAAAACATTTATTACAAACTGGGAGCTTATCAGCTGTAAATGACAGAGGAGGAAAAGCTTCTTGAGGCACTGGTAGATCACAGAGTGGCTCTAAGTATCCAAAATGATGTATGTGTGAAAAGACTGTTCAACTAGGCTAGCTGTCTGCAGTGGTGATAGGAGATCAATGCCATTAGATGAAGAATGGTAGAAATAACCGATCCCAGCACTAGCAACCCAGGCTGTGTGGCAAAGTGGTGCCAGCAGGCAGAGGAAGGTGATCCTTCCGCCTTGCTCTGCCTTGGTGGGACACCCCTGGAGAGCTTTGTCCAGTTCTGGGCTCCCAAGTACACGAGAAACATCAAAATAGAGAGCCACAAAGATAATGAAGGGCTTGGAGTTGTTGACATTCGAGGAGAGGCTGAGAGAACTGGGACTGTTCAGCCTGAAGGTGGCATGGCTCAGGGGCATCTCATCAGTATATATAATACCTGATGGGAGGAGTAACAAAGATAGATTGACTCAAGCTTTTCTCAGTGGTGTCTAGCGATGGGACAAGAGGCAATGGGTACAAACTGAAACACAAGAAATTCCATTTAAATGTGAGGAAAGATATTCTTACTGTGATGGTGATTGAGCACCAGATGTTCCCCAGACAGGTTCTGGAGTCTCAGTCCTTGGAAATATTCAAAACCCACCCAGTTAAATCTGTGAAGAACCTACTCTAGGCGATCCTGCTATGAGCAGGGGATTGGGCTAGATTATCTCCAGAAAGGCTTTCCCACCTCAGCTGGCCTGTGCTTTTGTGATTCATATGAGTTAGATTGAGGCTGTAAAGAGTTCAGAGAGATGTCACTGGGATGAGAAGGGACCTAGAGTGCCAGTCCTGCTTGGAGGGCTGAAACTTCTGTCTAAAAACCACGTTCAGTGTAGAGAGGTGAGATGTAAGCAGAGGGGAACTATTTATTGCAAAAGGCCATGGTAGCACAATAACAGCTGAGTTTATGTTTGCCATAAATAACTGGGAAGTTAAGTCAAAGAGGAAAGGGGTTATTTAGCTGTCAGAGTAACTGCATTGGCTAACAACCTTCCAGACAGCAGGGAATGAAAAAAAACCACCAAAAAAATAAATAAAAGGTAGCAAAATATAACTTAGACAGCTGCTGGAAATTGTTAGAAAAGAAATGCTATGACACAATGTCTTCATGAAGTAGGGTTCCTTCAGTCTGGAGTACTCAGTTATATAGGTCCCATTTGAGTTACTCCATCAAGGAGTCTCATCAAGGAACAAGTGAATGTTAAGAAATAAAGTTGTTGATCTCTGGAACTCACATTTGTAAGATATTACTAAAATAGGATTGTCAGGATTTACAGAGAGTGAGGAATCTAAATGCGTAAGATCATCTGTAGTTAAACTCGCTGTAATTTAGAGCCATGATAGAGACTTCAGCAAAATTAGTCATGGAAATAGTAACGTTACCATCAGGATGGGAGTCAACGGGGTAGGAGGCCTGGAGACATTGCTTTGAAAATACCAAACAATGTAATTAATTTTACTTCAAACTTAACCTTTCTTATCTTTCTTTTAAGTCCCATTTAACACATCAGACCAGGAGATTAATGGTTTAAGTTCTTTCTTCAAATGCCTTGCTTAAAGTGTCTAACTGCAGCTCCAAAAAGGTGTGTTGGAAAGTGCTTTTTCACTCCTTAAGATGAAAATTCCAGCTAATATGCTTCTTGTCCAGTCACTTTTGTTAGAGATGGAATTGGCTATGTCATTTTTGGGCTCTGTTGTGTATCTACTATGTGAGAAAGATATTATGTGTATAAGCTACAGTTTTTGTTCCTCTGTACTGTTACCTGACTCTAGAACGGATTTTCTCGCACCACTTCTTTCAGATTCCTCCAGAAAATTCACTTCTGTCCCAAAGTCCTAAGTGAAATGGACTAAAATGCATCTGGATACTGTCCTGGGTTCAGCAGTAGCAGTCATTTTTCTCCTTCTTAGTAGCTGGTGCAGTGCTGTGTTTTTGACTTTCAG